>MU134753.1:0-49380 GCA_015039355.1 Ramaria rubella
CGACCCGCAGGCATCTGTTAGTCAGGTCACCACCACTGGATCCCATACCCTTGATCCTGAAACAAAGGATAATCTAATTCAACATTACCGAGGGTTGGCTCAATCTTCAAAATTCCATGGCCTCAGTCATATGCTTAAAATTGCCGCAAACATATCAGTTCTGGCTTGTTCAACATTGTTTTTCTTGCATGTGAGAATCTGAACATCCTGTGTTCTTCATTGTCTCATGCATTATATTTTTTCACTAGTCCAATAAGTCTGCCACATATTTTGAAGATTTGACCAGGTCTTTGGAGTAAGTTGTTCGGGATATTCTGTCTCCTCTATCAATTGACCAGGGATTTCCAGTCATGTTCAAATGGAACCTGTGCATAAACAAAATATGCTGAATATTTTAAACATTTTAAGGGCCAGAAGTGTCCTTTTCAAATTTCTCTGATATTAGCAGCACTCGCTCACAGTCCATTGTTTGTCCTGGACAGTACAGTAGAATTAGGAGAAAAGTCCCTCAAGTCAGTTCATATCACAGGGACCCAAGCAATTATGGTTAGTAAATATTTCTCCCTTTGAAAGTATTCTGCTTGATATAAAGGATGTTATACATAGTCAGCTTCACTCCCACCTCCCATTACTAGCTCGGTCCACATGATAATGGTGAGGGAAATATGGAAACACATGACCAGTTTCATAGGAACCCTGCACTTGCATGAACAGAGTATAATTCCACAAGCGTCATTCTCAAATATTGAAAACATGTTTCTGAGAGATGGCACCCAGGTCCCTGAGGAGCATGATGTTTCTTTTAAAAAAGAGCCATTTCAACATCAAGGGGATTTGAGGTGGAAGCCCATGTTGGTGTTAGTAAGTGGATGTTGATTTTTCATATATATATCCTTTAATGATTTTCCCCCATAAAGAATGCTTCATCAGATGAGATATGTTCTGAGCTTGGGACTGGGTCATCTACCCAAGATGGAGAGTGTGAGGGTGTATCACCTGTGGGAGCTGCAACAGGTGAAGGGGCTAGTAATGATAATGGTGTGTTTCTCTTTGCTTGTTATTTTATTTCAACTGCAATATTCCACAGACTGACCTAAGACAGATAAGGGGAAGGGGAAGGAGGTCCTTGCAACAAATGCAGATAAGGTGTCTCAAGGTGCTCCTGGAAATAAGGGGAAGGGGAAAGACAACCTAGCAACAAATGCAGACAAGGTGCCTCGAGGCAATCCTGGAAATAAGGGGAAATCAAAGGGTCGAGATCCAGAAACAGAGCAAGGCAAGGGTCCTGGCAGGCCAGTAAAAAAACAAAAGTTGTATCACACATCCTACAACCCAGTGGTAACTGACTTCAGGAATTGGATACCCAGCACCTCTCTTCCCACTCTGAGCAAGCCAAAGGACTGGATCACATTGCAGGGGAGTACGGTTAGGAGGTACCAACTCAATGTAGTGCTTATGAATGATTTGGGGGTGATTTCAATCACAGATGAGCCACAAACATATTGGGTCTGCTTGCCCCTGTGATGTCCTTTCTGACACAGTGCCGTACATGTTGATGCTCTGACAGGCCAAGGACCAGAAGATATTCAAATCGGTAATAAATAACACTGAAGATGTTGTTCTATATAATCTAGCCAAGCCTTACTCTCATGGTCTTCCTATCACTGACTGCTTCCCATTTCACTTCTTTGACAAAGTGAATGATTCAGATGTGTCCATGGACTACATAGACATGTGTGAGCGGTTGATTGCAGATAGACCCATTCATATACCATCTCCAAAGTGACAGAAAATATCACCTGACCTGTCTAAGGAGAGGAATTTAGAATGTGAGGACTTGGAGAGATGCCTCCAACTGAATGTTTCCCTCTGTAGAGAGGCTCATGGTAGGCCATGGTTCCCCTCCCTATTGAGTGGCCTATCCGATGAATGCCTTATGCTAGATTTACAACTGAGAGATGAAGGAAACTACCTGAACGAGATAGTCTCAACCACCATGTGGGAGGTTATTGAAGATCATCAACCAGCTGTGAACTTCCTTGACATCCCCAGTCCAGCTGGGGTTTTCCCACCTCATTTTTTGAGGTATGCTGAAATTTTATTGGATGAAATTATGTCTTATATGGAGCTAGGGTTTTGAGCATGGATGGCTTGGCGTCTCAGAGGCCCATGGGACCTGGCTTCCCACAATATTCATCCAAATGGAAACTCATGGCCACACCCCCAGCTCTCTCAAGGGCTCACTATGATGCAGGGAAGTATTCCACGTGGATCCACATGGAACGTGGATGCAAATTTTGGGCAGTATTGGTTGGAGAAACTCCGAAATGTCCCCTTACTGACATAGTTGTCAAGAAACATAAGTGGAAAGTATTCTTGCTTGAGGAAGACGACATTCTGTATGTCTCGTGTTCATCTTCCTGTCTTTACTATTAATGGCTCACATCATACTAGCATTATGCCCCGGAACGGTGCATATCGTTTTGACTGTAAAGGCGGCAGTGGCAGAAGGGGGGCATTTTTACAGCAAGTACTCCCTCATCCAATCCTTCATGACCGGACTTCGGGAAAGGCGCAATGGAGCTCAGGATACCAATACACAACATATTGGATCAGAGTTGGTATTACAGGGACTGGCTTCATCTTATGTAGATGTCATTCAGGACATCTCACCTGATAAAATGTGTAAGTGCATAATAAATTCTCTTGTTTCCTTTATTGATTATGTATACAGCCCAATTTGGTTCGAGAAGATATCATCAAATTTTGGGGAAATTGCCACCTCTCCCTCAATTGGCTGCCCTGCTGGCTATGGTCGGCCATCCAGAATTCTTTGAACCTGAATGCCCTGATGATACAGCTTTCAGCTGTCCTGAGCAGCTCCTCCAACTGCGTGAAGAGGCTATTGAGATGGTAAAAACACTGTTGGCATTCTCACCAGATCTTTGTGGATACTTTTACGAATTTCAGACCATGCTGGGATGCATCCAGCTCCCGAACCTTAAGGATCATACAATACGGTTTCTCCTACCAGAGTCGTATGTTCCAGAGGGAGATGATGAATTGGATGAGCTACCTGAATCTGAAGAAGACAATCCTCCAAACACCCCTAATCTGCATTTCACACATAATGAAGTTGATGGGTCGGACATTGGTATAGAGTTGATGGAGGTGGATGAAGACCACAATTCACAGTGCTTGCCATCAGGTTAACAAGTATTTTGGAGGGATAATATTGTTGACTCTATCATTCTACAAATAATATGTGTATTTGAAAATCCATGGTCTAGGCTGCTCCCGCCTTACAGGCATATAACTTACAGCATTTCCACTTTCAATTTTAAAATGCTGTGAAAATATGTACAATGAATGGATAATCTCCAACCCAGCAGTGTTTTTTTTGCATGCAATGAATAAATGATGAGCACCCAATTGGTCCATTGCAGTTTGGTAGGGCACTTAAATACAAAATGCAATTTGGGCCATACGGCATTGTATATCCATGGATTTATCCCATAGAATAAAATTACAGGGTTATAGGTCACATAATATCACCACATGGTCTCTTATACATAAGGAGAGGGCAGTATGTAAGCCCGTAGAGTGTTTGGGAGATTTGGGGTGATATCAACACCATCCAGATGATGCACAAATGTGAGCATGAAGTTTAACAGTCATAATATAACAGAAATGCAAAATAAATGGTACGATTCATGTGGAAATCCATGTGTATGTGGCATATTCGTGTTTTTTTTCGTAAATATGTAACCCCTGTGATTCACAGCCTATATACTAGATCATTTTATAGGTAGAATTTTTATTGTTTGTTATATGCCTCTAATATTCCCTCATCTCTATCCATTTCAAGCCCAGAACCACTTTAAGCCACCAGGTGGACCCTGAATCGTCAAAGCGCTTATTTGAGGCTGAGCCTCGAATAGGCACTTTGATGATTCAGGGTCCACCTGGCAGCTTAAAGTCGTCTTGGACAAATTTATGCCACACATAATGTACCACCTTTTGTGTTTTGTTAAATAACAAAAATTCTACCTATGAAATGATATCTTATATATGCTGTGAATCGCGGGGGTTACGTATTTCCTAAAAAAAAACACAAATATGCCATATACACATGGATCTCCACATGAATTGTTCAATTTCTTTTTAATTTCTGTTATATTATGACTGTTAAACTTCTTGCTCACATTTGTGCATCATCTGGATGGTGTTGACGCCACCCAAATCTCCCAGACACCCTATGGCCTTGCACATGGCACAGTTGTCATATAGGAGTGCCAATGTGGTACTCTTCTACATAATATAATTGTGTTTTCAATGGTGGATAGCACCCAGCCATTACATACAACGAGGTGAAGCCTGTATCACATTTATTACCACAAGTGCCGAACCAACCTGTGGCAGACCGGATGGGCACTTATATTATTACACTATTGTGCATCAAAATCACTTGTGAAATACACTTGTCATGTCAATCGTGTCATTTTGTCTTAACTCCATATAATTTCACTCATTACAGGTTATGGTCGTCATGGATTCATCCCCAAAGCATTGGTGGGTGGGGTATGTTTGAAATATTACATGGATTTTAAATATCTGGAACATGGAAAATACTAATTTACATCGGAATTCCTCACCCGCCTTCCTCTATTTCAATATCCCCCTTCCCTCCTTTGCATATTTGCCAGGAGCTGATTGTACCTCGCCTCCATTTTCCTCCTCCCCGCCTCTGCAGCTTCAGCCTGATCTTTAAATCTTTCAGCCTGCCGTTGAAGCCTTTCTGCCTGATGTTGCCACCTTTGGGCATCCTCCTGGGCTCTGTCTATCAGGAGATGTGGTAGGGGTGGGAGTTCTCCATACAATCTCTTGATCACCTGGACAATATCCGTTCCAACATCCAGTGCAATTGAATGGGCCTCTGCAACCAGCCCTGTGAAGATCACATTTTTGAGTCCATTTCGTGCTCCCATAGGTCCATAGATGTTCTTTTGACAACCCAACAGAGCCACAAACACTGTTTGGATAGCAGTTTATATTCTGGTTCCACGAGTGGCACAATTTTAAGCATTCCATAGAAGTCACATAATGGGAGATCATAAAACTTCAACATATGAATGCATTCGTCAGTCAAATGTGTGAGGTCCCGTATGTCCCCCATTGAAGAATAGGTAATGGTGTCGATTGCAGGGAATTCCCCAGATACAGCAGAACTCATTGAATTTTGACACAGTGGTTGTTGGTTCATATCCACCCTCCTTTCTATTCTGATATAGAATGTTTGTGATGCCTGCTCATGGACTGCCTGGATTTCCCCGACCAGGTATTCATGACATGGAGAGTCTTTACATTTGTAATGGAAAATGTATCCCACTCGGCAGTTTCTGGAATAGGATTGCTGTCAGACCCCCTCGCACTATGCCACCATGGAGACTGTATGATTATGTAGGAAAGAATCTGGGACAAAAGTGGAGGGGTCCATGACAAAGAGGGATATGAGGTGTTTCAAGGGATTGAACTTTTGTATCCACATCATGAAGATGCCAACGAGACACGTTCAAGCTGGCAGGTGCTTACTAATGTGCTTCTTGGTGCCAAGGGCTGATGCACATGGGGGAAGAATAAGGGGGGTGAGGCATGCCATGTGTAGAAGTGTGAAGTTTGGAAGTTGAGTTGAGGGATTATGTGAAGGTTCCAGGAAGCTCGTTTCAACTTAGAAGGTTGGTTACATAACACATTGGCAATGGGAAGTCCATATTTTATATTGAAGTGATTTACAGTCTGGGGATTTTGTGGATTTAGGTTTCAGTACATTTGATTATCATTGATTATCAGAGACTGTTCCCGTGTATCTGCTGATCCCTGTGATACTGGCTTTATTAACATATCAGCCCTTACGAATGTCTGTATATTCCACAAGAGGTCCATTGAATTTTGGGCAATAATATAGTTGAGAGATGGGGAAGATAATATATGCTTACCTCCTCCTAATTGAAAAACCCATAAATGGTAGATAATATGCCAATAGTTTTAAAGCGAAATTTACAAAAAATGGTCAAAATTAACGTTACTCAATGAACTTGGAGTGTTCCATGTTGTTCTTTCCCCTGTGTAACATGATTTTTGATAATTAATTAGATATAACTGGTTATTTTAATAACTAACCACGTCATTCATATGTTTGATACAATAAGCGCTCAACCGATCCACAGCGGGTTGATTGGGTGCTAATTTTGTTCTCTCATGATCCTGTTTTTATCGCACCATCTGGACCATGGAAAGTCCCTGAAAAACTTACTCACCAGATGGGGTAAACTCATATTGTATAAATTGCCGTCGTACATAATAAAATAATGCATTTCATACACCTATAGAATGATTCCATTTCCACCTATACATCAACCACAAAGGTCCTTTCCTTATATTTGTTATGCAGTTGTCTGATTCTGTGAGTTTCAAACTTATTTCTCTGAGCCTTGAATAGGCGCTTTGGCTGTTCAGGGTCCACCTGGCAGGTTAAATGTGTCTTAGAGCAACCACTGTTGTACATGATGTAAATTTAGGTTTATTTTATGACATTGAAAAATTATACATATAGAATGATCCCATGCACAGCCTGTGAATCGCGGTGCTTACCAATTGTCAAAAAAGCATGTATTGGCCATTTATGCAATGGTTTTTCCTTCAATCATGCCATTTATTTTGCAGCCATATTTGAACATAAATGTTAAATTTATTCCTCACATTTTGGTAATGGTGGGATGGAGTTGATGGTACAAAAAGTACTCAAACACCCTATGGCCTCGCAAGATGGTGCTGTCGTTGTGGCTGGCCAATTTAAATATTTTACAGCTATTATAACTCTTATTTTGAAATTTTATAGGAACAAGCCATCATATAGAATGCCATAAGGATCATATTGATTTTTTTTTCAACAAGTGCCCAACCAAACCAGGACAGATTGGTTGGGTGCTCATTTTGTCCACAGTGTTCACATCTCCATTGAGCAGCACACACACATGTGAATCAAAAACTTCTGTGATTAATTGGATGTATTTGGATAGTGTAGGAAGATAGAGACACTGTGAGTGGCGGAAACCTCAGCTGTGAGTTGGAGCAGTGCAAAGCCGGGTGAATGGAAATAACACCAGAAATGAGCAGGAGTTCATTCCCCTTCGCATTGAGCCCATTCACATGATCCCCAAACAGATGGAAAAGGTAGTAAATGCATTTTTCATGCCAAATTATTCCTCATTATTACTTTTCACTGCAAAACATTTTACTTTTGCCATTATATTCGATATTGATATGTGCATGTGCTACAACAGATATGCCAAATATTTATTTTGTGTGATTGACAAGTAAACCAGGGAATTGGGATTAAAAGATAAACAAGTCCTTGGAAATATAAAATTGTATGATACATTTGAGAAATACAATCACTCTTCACTGGACAACGTGCGAGGGGTCAGCTCCGACCCTTATGTTTCAGGTACCACCCTAAAGCCAAGAAAATGTGGAGATATGTTGCACATCAGGCATCACACACAGTATCACATGTAATTGTACACCTTATCAACAAAATGGTAACTCTAACATTCAAGTTGGCAGAGTTTATCCACATGTGAAGGATGTATATGCATCATTTCAATGTCTAGTGAAGCAATTACTTGTATCAATGCATTTATATCACTCTGAAATGGAATTATTTTTCAATAACAAAAAAAAGTAACATGGAGCAGGAATACAATGTGGCAAGTATCTATGCAAGACCATCAACTTGTGGACAACATTGCAGTCACATGACTATAATCCTGGGCCAGATATATGAGAATCCGGAGACAAACAAAAAAAAAAAAAGGGCCAAAAATCGAAATGAATGACCTAGGAAGCTGAAGAAGGGATCTGTATGTGTGCCCAGAGTTAACCAAAGCTGGCTGGCTGGTGCTCATTGAGAACTGACCAGAACAGAGGCCCAGACATTGGGTCATTCCCCTGGTGACCCCACCAGGACCCCAAAACTTTTGGAAAACCCAAAAGGAGACATGTTTCGTGGTCCGCTTGCACAGTTTTCTTATGTAATCTGTGGACAAAAATGCAAAATCCCAGATTATCATGGGAAAACAGTGTGTGATTATTTGGGACCCAAAAACACCAACTGGTAAAAACCAATTCTTTCCTTTGTAAACTCAGGGAATCAGAACCTTTATTATGCAGGATTGATACAAGAACCCACAGCTTATGAACTTGGAGAAAGGATATATGACATACAGCATGGTTCATATTCGGAAATGATAATCAAAGGGCTCATTGATGGTGAAAGTGACCAAACAGATTGTGGGTGTGCATTCAGCACATTATATGAAAAAAAAAAAAAAACAACAAAAAACGAAAAAAAAAAAAAGAACAAAATTGAAAAAATCAAGAAGGAAAAAAAGCCCCGGAAAAAAAAAAAGGCTCAGGGATGCTGTCTAATAATATTACCACAAGTAGAAAGCAGAACATGTCAGTTTAAACAGGAGGATCTAATAACAAAGCTTTCAATGCCCTTTATTGTAATTACAGATGAAAGACCATTCAGCTAACACACTCAGGTTTAGAATATGCTAAGCATGTAGGCCAGATTGACATGAATGTTTCACTATTTACCTTATGTAATCAGCAGTGTGTTTACCTGAAAGCAAAATGTATACTATAACACAAAATATTGCCCAAGGTATAATACAAAAAATATCATAAGATTAATATCATTACTTGTCGCCAGTTGGATATGTGGACTAGAGAACATTATAAATTTAGAATCACCACATCTAAACATATACAAGAGTATATATATGCATGGATATAATATAAAATAAAGTGAAACCTAAAGAAAGAGTAAAGCCTTGTTATAATACCAGTCTGAACTATCATTCCTATTATATATTACTGAACTGAGGCCTAATGTGCCAACCCAAGATGATTATTATTTGAGTACAAGGGCAACCTCTGAAGCAAGTGGAAGCTCACACTCAAGTCTGGCAGATGGGAATCCAAAGATATATTAACCTATGAGGATCTACAGATGAAGGTGCATACCTGGCAGATGGGAATCCAAAGAGAAAAGCCTAGGGATCCCATTGCCAACCTAGCTACCCAATTAGGAAGGAGGTCCGAGACTACATAGGACAAGAAGATGCTTCAGGGCTGGGACAGCACCTGCACAGAAAAATAAGGAAAAATAACAGAAAAATACTAATGGATGAAGGCTAGTTCTGGGAGAGAAGAGAGAATGGAATATAAGGAATGAATATTAGGAAAGAGACCAGAGTTCCCCTTACATCACCCTCCTTCTAGAATGTGACGACCTGACGCATAAGCCTACAGGCACCCAGACTGACCACGAACCCAAGATGTGAACCTCTTCCAGTGTTTGGATGACTGTTTAGACTTAATGAAGTCCTTTGGAATGTATCCATAGCAGATCTCAGCCCCACCCTTTGTACCATGCTCCTTTACATCCCAGAATGTCCTGAGCTTGACACAATGCCAACCATTAGGAGGGTGGGTTGCAAATATTTGAAATGGACCAGCAGGAGATTCTACTGCAAGAGGATAATACTTCTTTTTGATGATACAGGGTGGTGGTTTGAATAAGTGAGTGCCAAGAAGGGAAAGTTTGCGTGGGAGTCCAATTTGAGGTTCATCGATGTCACATTGCTTAGTGAGTGTTTCCAAGGCAATGGAATTGTGGGAGGTGGGATTGGTGGACATAGTTATCTGATGTGATGGAAAGATAGAGGGAGCATGGTGATGAGATGTCTGGCAGATACTGAGGCTGTATAGTGGGGATGATGGTCAGGAGGGAGAAATTTGATGATAGATGCACAACACAGAGGCATTTTATCTCATGGGATTTATTTGCGACCCTGTGTTACAGACCAGATCAGATTGGATGGCAAAATCAGATTTGGTCAGAACTCTCCTTGACCAAAGTCAAACATTGCAATATTCAGAGATGTGCAGAATATTGGGAGATTTGGAAATGGGAGATATGAAGCTGATCTACATGGGCATCAGCTTCAACTTATGGGTTGCGCCCTCTTGGATTTCTAGTGCCCTGGTATTTTGGATTTTTGACCAGATGGAAATATCAGAATACCAATGGTTGGGTCTGTACAGAAGAAGATCAGTAACAAATAGCAAGTTGAGACTTATTGGGTGAGCAGAAGAATTCAGATATTTTGGAGTTCAGAATAACCAATGCAAAAAGGGATGAGGATGACAATAAATGAATATTGAGTGAGTTTTTGGCTTTACAGGAAAGCGAGTATAATCAAGGAGTGGATGTTTCAGAGAATTGGAAGAATGTCGGAATCAGAATATTTGGGATATTGATATAATGATCAATTGTATAAGGACATATATGTTTGAACAATGTACAAAGTAAGATATGGAGGTGGTACTGATATATAGACTTTAATACAGATAAGAGACTCAATATAGGTTTGTAAGTCAGATATACAAGCTAAGGAAAAGCTTGGGGAAAGGAAAGCATATTTAAAGGAATACACAGGATTCCGGGATCAGAAATGAAGGAGATAAGAGTGCGTGATATGGAGTTCCGGAATCGGAGCAAATATGGAAATCAAGATAAAACATATGGGGATAAGATCAAGATGGATTGTGACTAAGGGCGATGAAATGGGGGTATATTGGGAATACATGGAAAAAGGCTTATCGGAAAAGTGGAAATGTTGGAATAATGGGAGCCAGATCTGGGATCTAACAGTATCTCCCTTTTACGGCTGAGCCCTCAAGGCTGATTACACCATTGAATATCATGGGAAGTTTGGGGCATTGGTTATCCATAATGGCTGAGATCTCCGATTGGATATAAATAGGGAAAGCAGTCTGAGGAAGCACAAAAACACTTTTGACCTTGAACCACCACCACCAGGACCCCCAATTATGCTTAGGTAGGGGTGAGCCACATCCAGGCGAAAATTGTGGGTTTTGACACTCCATCCTTGATCTGGTCCGGGCAGATTTAGGTCAAAATGAACCTCTGGTCTGAGGTAAAAGTCTGGGTTTTTTAGATCGAAATCTGACACCCCTAAGGACATGTCTGGGCATGACTGTGGGTTGAGCAAGATAGTACTAGAATAGTGGGAATCTTTGGTTTTATTACACTGTTTTTTTTTTTTTTTTTTCGATCACCAGCAGAGGTGAATGGATACTTATAGTCTCTTCGGGAAACTGTACAGTTGCAAATCCTTTATCCACTCGAACAGTGGCATCTCAACATTATACTTGTTGCCATCGAGATTGCTCACTTACTGGCCCAGGGATGGTTATGCCACCTTCCACAACCACCACACTTCCCATGTGGATCTCAAGCTAGCCAGACCGACACCATAGAACTCCTGCCGCCTTCCCTCGAACACTTCCAGATGTTGAATGGGAGCTTAGCAGCTGTTTGCAAAGCCATGAAGATACTTCTATCTACACGTAAGAGAGCTGGAGGAGAAGATTGTTCTTTCTAGTATGGGAAATGGCTAATATACAATCTTTAAATAAATAAAATACAGTGTGTGTGAGGCTCTTAGATGCATCCAGGGCAAAATCTGGCTCTGGGTGCCCCAGGGACTGGATCCAGGCGAAAAATTGGCTCTGTGAGGCCTGAGGCTGTGATCTGGGCAAAAACTGAGGTCTGCAAGGCCTCAGGCCATAGTCCAGGCAAAAGTTGCCCAAACGCTTGAGGGCTGAGCCAGTCCAGGCAAAAACCCTCCAAAAGTGGATTTTTGAGTTCAGGCAAAAAGGTCATAATTCCGGACTTTTGGGATTCAGCCTATATAGGTATTATCAGGGGTCCTCCACCACCACCACCAAAATTTAAAAATGGCATCACACTCACAGTCCCCCTTGCCCCCTCCATCTGTCATCAAGATCAGTTCCAATGAGGATATTGTTGCCAAAATGGAGGAGATGGATCAGAAGAAAAAGGAGTTAGAGGAGAAGTTGTGGAAAAAGGCGAAGGTGAAGTGGGAAAAGCAAGAAAGAGAGGTGGCAGAAAAGCAGGAGAGGGATCAGAAACAGAAGGAGGAGGACAATCAGAAAAGGAAGGAGAAAGAGGATGAAGATTGGCAAAAGCAGGAAGAGGCAGATCAGAAAAAGCAGAAGGAAGATGTGGACCAGCGAAAGGCCAGATTGACATGGACTGTCTGGGAGGAACTGAGATGCAAGGAGGCATGGTTGAAGAGAATGTCAGTAAGTTGGATGTCTATTGGGATTTTCTTGATGATGCTGATGGAAAATCAGATTAGCCAGAGAAAGGCGACCAGGGTTGGAAAACCATGAGGTGTCAGGAGCCCTCTTTGGAAAATGTCGGCAGGCGCAAGCGGTGTCTCGAGGACATGTGGTCAGACTTCGAGGACTTCAATGAACACTGCATCCTTTGTTGGACTTGGGGAATCATGTGTGTCGAGGAGGATCGGAAGAGTGGAAAGTCAAAAAAAGTGGGCCTGCATCCAGTGTGGGCTCAATCAGAAAAAATGCACAATGCTGGGTGACCCCAATTTTGTGACATAAATGGCGGGAAAATTGTCATTGCCAGTGTGAAATCGGGTGCAAGCAGAAAATGCAGAAGCCGGGCCAGGGCCAGCCACTAAAAAACAGTGGTTGGAAAAGATCATCAGGGACATTGCAGAGTCATCAGGGAAGGAGTTTAAATGGGATGTCAAGACGTCATCAGGAAAAGGAAAAGGGAAGGAGCAAGCATCGGAGAATGACTAAGCAGAGGGATCATCAGAGGATTCGGGGCTCACAGAGGAGATCCACAGGCTCTGCAAGATGATCCATAACCTCACCAAATGGTTGAGGTACAGCATGGAAGGAATGGCGACCCTTAAAAATTCATTGAAGATGTCGCACAAAATTTTGGAAATTGAATTCAAGTTCCAGAAGAAACAATGGGAGACATACAATGGAACATATGCATCGCAGCCGGAAGTGGAGTCAGAAGTTGAACCAGAGAATGCAGCAAAAGGAGATGCAACAGAGGTGAGTCGGAGTCAGGGAAGGGAAAAGGAGATGGAATTGGGGAAGGGAAAGGAAAAAGAGATGGAATGGATGTGAATGTCATTCCAGAGGCAACGGAGAACAGGGTTCCGGAAAAGGTGGAAAACACCAAGGGACCAGAACCGAGGATAGTGGAAGGGTGGAGAATCCAGAAGATGTGAATTTGGGGAAGAAGGGTGAGAAGGAAACAGAGAAGATGGAAGGGCCTGAACTGGAGGCTGAAGTGCATGAGGATGAGACCATGCAGTAAATAGGAAATCAGAGGAAAATTAGAAGGTGAAAAGTAATATAGAATGGTTGGAAGATCGGGGAATCAAAGTAATATAGTTAGTGTAAGAAATGAGATGGTTTTTTTTTAAATCAGAAAACCAGAGTGATCAGGAAAATGGAAGAAATGGAAGAAAACAAGTGAAGATGTTGAATAAGTTTAAACAAGAATTTCAGAAATCGGAATAAGTCAGGGTCAGAGTGATTTCAGGTAACAGGACTTGGAATCAGGATTGGACTCGGTGAAAAGGTTGCAAGGATGGTTTGGAAGAATTGGAAATATCAGAAGGTGTGAAGGTCATAGGTGTCCGAAGGATTTCGGGATTTGGAAGGTAAATAGAAATGTCATAGTAACAGAATTGAATAAAAGGGAAGGATTGAAGTGTTGTTGGAAATGTGTCAGTGAGAAACAAGGGGTGACTAAGAAGGTTGAAGGAATTGAGCCAGAAAAGTTGGAGTAAGGGTGGATAGTTGGGAAAAGGCATATTGTTGACATAGTGGCTACTCCTCCTTCAAGGTAGATGTCCCATTGTCTACCTCAAAACATTTGGAAAGGGGAATACAAGAAGCCAGAGTATTGGAGAATTGAAAGATTTCTTGAGGAAGTGTGTCAGGATTCCAGGAAATGTGAGTGATTTTTCTTGGAAGGTTCTTGATAAGTGGTCTTTGATGTTGTCCAGTTAAAAAATGCTGTAATCACAGATTACCAGAGGATTCAGGAAATCAGAATGTTAGAAAACATTGAGGAAGGAATAAAAGATAATGAATTGGGAGATCAGGATCTCCGGGATAAAGGATTTTTCAGGAAATAAGGTGGATCAAAGTTTAGAAAACTTGAGAATAGAGTTGGAAATGAAAATGTGATCCCAGTGGTATTGTCAGTTTAGGATGAGACTTCCCTGTTGCAGAAATCCAAAATGGTTGACAAAATAGAGTCATGGAGCTTGGGTGAAAGAACAAAGAGAAATAAAGGGAAAAAGGAAAAATGTCAGAAAATCTAGAAGTCAGAAATTTGGCAAAAATGGAAGGGTTGTCGGAAATGTCGGTAAGGTTCTTGGTATTTGGCTTGGAATATTGTTGAAAAAGGATGGACTTTGTCCAAGGTGACTTAAAAATTGGGATTTGTTGGAAAACATGGGTTGGAATAAGTGGATGGTGCATTCATGAAGACAAGGGGTTGAACAGCACCATTCAAGGAAGATCATTGTGGATTCCGAAGGTGGTTTGCCGGTTATTGTCTTACAATGCGGAATTGGAAATTGGTGACTAGACTTAGAATCGGAGTGACTTGTTAAGTCGTATCTTGAAGGTCGGATTCGGAAAAGTCTGAGGATTGGAGGTCAGAAAACAGAAATCTCGGGAAACCTGGATTAGGTCCTTAAAGAGATTGTATTGCAGGATTTGGAAATCATCCTGGAGTATTCTTGAGGAAGTACTGGAGTACTATGCGGAAGATGTTGGATGAAATCCTATAGCTAGAGCCTCGTTAATGTGTTCTCGAGGTGATTCTGGCTTAACTAGATGTAAGGGAAATGAAATTTCCTGTAGTGAGATTATCTCCCTCCGTAGGTGTGATCTTGTTGGAGTGCATAGTGAGATGTTGAAATTGCTTGTCGGAAATCAGAAGAATTGATGTAATGGAATTTTCTGTTCAGAAAGGATGCCAAGGTTTCCATAGTGTTGTATTGCAAGGTGAAGGATTCATCGAGCATTGACAATGGATGTTGCAGTGAGTTGGAGGATGTCGCAGCGAAACAAGAATTTTGGATATTCAGAAAAATGCAATCATTGCAGGTTTCCAGGAGACATGTCATAGAATTGAATCTTCTCGTTGAGGAGTGCGGAACTAGGTACTACCCAATGCCCTGTCAATCAATGGATTGTAGTGGGTGGGTTAGTGGTGTTCCCAGCACGTGAAAACAATTAGAAACAAGTGGTGTTGTACACATTGTAATAACGACCAGGATTTTTGCTAGATGGAGAATGTGATTGGTGTGGATAGCCTACTGTATGGTGTGACATAAAGATGTCAGAAAAACAGAAGCAGAGACCTGCGGAAAGTGGGGCTCCGAAAAATGGGTGTTTGGACATGATTGGTCAAAACGTTTAGCAAAAAATGGTGTTTGGAGATGTCAGAATTCATGAACATAAGGTTGGAGATGATTGTGAAGGAGTTGGCAGTATTGTCAGAAAGTAGAACTGATGGATGTTTTCAGAAAGTGTCTGTTGTAGTCTCAGTAAGGCACGAATGATGATATGAAGGCAGAATCGTGCTCAAGGATTCTTGAGCTGTTAATTTCAGGAATTCGGAAGGGCCTCTAAAAGGTCCTTGAGGTCGGAATTACTTAGTGTGATGATTGCAGCTTGGAGTTTTGCTTTCCTGGCAGAGGATGATGACTTCGGGCAAGTCTTCACTTTATGACCAGGTCTTTGTTAGAACCCAGATTCATTCCCAGCTTTCCTGCCTTTCTCCAACATATTCCAATTCACATTTCCAATACGTTTTCTGATTCGCTCCACCCATTCTACTTATCCCCATTCCATCTATATTTAGTCGTTTCCCATCAAGATCTACATCTTTGGTCTTATATATATACTCATCCTTACCTCCGATCCTGTATTTGTTCCATTGTGGATTTCCACATTTCATATTGTTCTGACTCAGACCATATCTATTCGTTATATATGACTCTTGCATGTACTTCGTTCCTCAGTTCAAATATTGATCCACCTTGACTCGATATATTCTCATCTCTGTCTCTAAGTCTTATCCGTCTCTTCCATTCTCCGACTTCTCTGATCTCTCCGATATTCCAACTTTCCAAAATACCAGGACACAAAGGATCCAAGAGGGCGCAACCTATAAGTTGAAGCCAATGTCCATACGTTTCTGAATCCCAAACTCCGAATCCTGACATCCCGACAATTCCAACATTCCAATGAGGAGAAATCCAGTTCATAACAGTATATTAAAACTAAAACTCTTGATCCATTCACTATGCCTTCTAACACCAGATCCCACACAACCACCAGAATTAGATCCTTTAAACCTGGTTTCCCAAACAACAAACTGGAAGGTGACCCCAGCGACAATGACAATGTTGACAACAACAACAAGGATGATGATGACAATGATGAAGATGAAGGGAAGACTATGCTAAAAGCTTTGAAACAGATAGCCAAGCACATGGGAACTCCAAACAAAGGTCAAACCAGAAAAACCAAACTCTGTGAACCTGACACCTTTGATGGATTGGATTCCCAAAAACTCCAGCCCTTCCTTCTTCAGTGCAAGCTCCACTTCTGTGACTGTCCTCAGACTTTTTCTAGTGATGAAGTGAAAGTTACTTATGCTATCGCTTTTCTTAAAGGGACAGCTTTAGAGTTTTTTGAGCCCAAACTCTTAGACAATAACACCTTTGAAGACCTGTCTTGGCTTACCAGCTATTGGGACTTCATGACAATACCCCAAGAGAATGTTGGATCTTACAATCCCATTGGTGTGGAAACCAAACTTGACAATCTCTGAATGCGTGACAACCAACACATTACTAAGTTCATTGTAGAGTTCAACCACCTTGCCACTAGAGTCAATTGGGGTGACGCCACCATTCATAGGAGTTTTTATACTAAACTTTCTAATCATATTAAGGATATTCTTGCAACCCAGGAAAAAGCCAACACACTCCCAGAACTCTGACAACTTGTGCAAACTATTGACAGTCATTATTGGGAATGACGAGGCAAGGTCAACCGCCCCACCCCTTCCAACAATAACAACTCCAGCAACAGCAGTAAATCGGACAGGCAAGAATCCTGACCCAACCAATCACAGAAGAAGATGAATAATAACAATTTGGCTTCCTCTTCTTCTGCCAAACCCCACTCCTCCACGTCGAATTCCCACAAGACTCTGGACATTCCCAACATACTTGGAAAAGACGGAAAATTGACCCAGCAGGAAAGACAGTGACACAAGGACCAGAATATGTGTATGTTCTGTGGACAACCTGGACACATTGCGAAGGATTGTCCACAGTCAACCTCCCTTAATGCTCAGTCAAAGACCCAAGCGGTCTCCACAACTCCAAGCAAACCCGAGTCCAAGGCAGTGGTAGGCTGTTGATAAGTTAGCCTTGATGTTGAGAAGCTTTGTTAGCCTATTGATGATGACTAAGATCATGTTGAATCCATCGGATAGTGGTAATCCTTCGATAAAATCCATAGAGATGGAATCCCAAGGTTGTTCTCCAATTGGTAAGAACTTGAGTGGTCCAAAGGGTTTGTGATGAATAGATTTTGTGTTGTGGCAGGTGGTGCAGGACTTGACATAGTCGGTAACAAAGGCAATGATCCTTGGCCAGTAATATTGCCATCGAATATTGTTGATAGTCTTGCATCTGTTGATAAGGACCATGGGTCGGGTCAGTCATCAGCAGGTGGTAATTTCTGTTGGAATCTCTGTATATGCATTTGGGCAAAGGGATCTGAACAAATTCCCTGCTTAATGGAGGAAAGAAGGGAGGCTGAGTCAAGTACTATGACTTGCAGAAGTAACTATCCAGCCTTGAACATGGTCTGAAAGTTATCAGGATTAGCTTCTGCATAGTTGCTACTCCCCTCTTTATGGTACACGTCACCACAATGTATGAGTGCATCTGGTTTTGTTCCAAGGCATCCAGCACAATAGCGAATGATGTAGTTGAATCCTGAGAGATATTCTGACCAGCGAGCTTGGCAACAGGTGAGTTGCTTCATCATCACAAGGTATTCGAGGTTTTTGTGGTCAGATAGGACAAGGACTATGTGGGTAGCACCTTCAAGGTAGTTTCTCCATTGTTTTGAAGGCCTCAAAGATGGTGAGGAGTTCCCTGTCATATACCATCGTCAAGAAAAGGTAATGGGTCGGAAGGCATAGTTGGCATAGTTTGCATAATTGCCATAGATGGCATGTTGATTCAATTGGTGACCAGAAGATAGGAGAATGGGATTGAGAGAAATTGATAGGAGAATGAGATTGAGAAGATAGGAGAATGAGATTGAAAAGAATTGGGTTTTGAAAGGATACCCGATGGTGGCAATATAGTTGCCGAAGAACCAGGAACTATCAAAGGGGGCAACCCTGAAGAAGTGTGGAGTTCTGGGATGGTATTGAAAACCAAAGGTTGTTGAAAGTGGACAATTCAGAACCTATTTAGACCACAGAACACTAGCACAGCACTGGGAACAGTGGATGGGTACTCAGTTAGAGAGTCACCCACACAGTTCCCCTACGCTTTAGGGCGCTTAATAAGCGCCCAAAGCGGAGTTAAAATACATCCAAGAAAAGAAACGACAATATTCAAGCAACTATACAAGCTAGAGCAATGGGACAACCACCAAATTCAACAAACGTAGCGTCGATTGGATGTCCTGAGTGGTTGTGATACAAGAAATAGCGGTGGTCATCATTGGAAGCGTCGAGCCAGTGCCAGATTGGAATTGAAAAGACATTGAAGCCCAGTTGATTGTCAGGTTTGTGGTTTTGAGCCAGGCGAGACCCAGGACAATTGGGGCTGAAGGATAAAGTTGAGCAATGAGAAGCGATAGAGATTGAGATGATGAATCAGTTGTGGATGAAACCACTGGTAGCAGGTTTTCCATCGAATAGGCATAAAGTGATTGGTTGAGAAAGAGATTGTTGAGCCATTGGTAGTTGCGTCGTTAATTGAGCATCAATAAAGTTTGAAGTTGCCCTGGAGTGTCAGTAAAGGTAGTGGAGTGAAAGCAGGCCCTGACAGATTGATCGTTCTATCTGACATATTTGGAGAAAAGAAACTAGGAGGAGGATTTTGACTGGTAGGTGTTAGTTCTATTATACTGTCATAAACTGCCTTTGGCCTGTTATCTTTGACAGAACAAAGTCAGTAACAACAAATGTGGTGAAGGAACCCTTCCGATGAAGTTGAAAGTGTTAGTGACGATGTATGCAAAGTGTACAGACTGAGACAGCAAGGGAAATGGCACCATGATGGTGCCTACTTGTCGAAACTGGGATAGAGAAGGAATTTGAAAGAAGAAAGCAGAGTTTACTTAGCAGACAAAGTTCTGGTGATGCTAGCAACATTTATCATTAAGAATGAGGGATAGAGATAAGAGGATGATGAGTTCAGAATAGTCGTTAGACTCGTCATATGACTTAGATGTGTAGATGACACCAAGGAAAGAGAGGGGGAAGACTTATGATAATAGAACTAGAGAGCTACATGTGTTCTATCCTACTATTTTATACTAGATGTGTCCGCTGATGTCGGATAGGACCATGTGGGATATAAGCCAAATGGCAATGAATATGTGCAAGTGGAATGATGGATATTGGAATGGAAGGAAGGACTGGTATGGAAGTAATAAAAGGGTGGAGGGAAAATGAGGGTAAGATAAAACAAGAAGAAGGTATTAGTCAAATGGAGATATTATTCTAAACCTGAAATATTGATATCTGTTGATATTGGATCCACATATCTTGATTATCAGTAGCTAGGGTGAGTGATCTGATCTCGGAGACAGGTGTTGCTAGTGTTGTTGGTGTCAGCAGCCTCAATAAGATGTCGGTAAGATGTTGATAGACAATGTTAAGTGGGGATAAATGTCAGATCATGACAGGATGCCCCTCCAACATCTGCACAAGACTCACCTATCGACCTAGTCCCTGCTTTTGTGTTTGCTCACCTTTGCAAATTGGACAATGAGGAGATCTTTCAGCAATGCGTAATTCCAAAAGGAAAATTCACCTCAGTCATCAACACTTCCACAAATCCTGATCCAACAGCCAATCTCAATGGTGTTCCATCAGAATATCATGAGTTTTCCGACATCTTCAGCAAGAAGAAAGTGGAAATTCTCACCAATCACCGACCGTACAATATAAAAATTGACTTGATAGAAGGAGAGAGTCCCCCCTTGGGAACCATTTATTCCCTATCTCCAGTTGAGCTAGAAACACTCTGTTCATTGATGAGGCCCTAGCCATAGGATTCATCTGCCCTTCACTTTCTCCACACGGTGCTCTGGTACTGTTCTCAAAGAAGAAATTAGGCAGACTCCAACTTTGCATCAATTTCCATGGTCTCAACAAGATCATGAAAAAAGACTGATGTCTGCTTCCCCAACTTTCCAACTTACTGGAAAGCCTCAGAAAAGTGTGGATTTACAGCAAAATTGACCTCCGACATGCTTACCATCTCGTCCGCATTAGAGAGGGCAATGAGTGGAAAACCACCTTCAGGACCTGATATGGTTCCTTTGAATGGCGTGTTATGCCCTTCGGTCTCACTAACGCACCAGCTGCTTTTCAGTGATTTGTTAACGATATATTTGGTAACATGCTCCACATTTCCATCCTCATCTATTTGGATGACATCCTAGTCTATTCCAACAATCTGGAAGAACACCAAGAACATGTCCGCAAAGTTCTTCCATGTCTCTGAAAAAACCGCCTTTACCCAAGATCCAACAAATGTGACTTTCACAAGACTATGGTAGAATATCTCAGATACATGCTCTCCCCTGAAGAACTTTCAATGGCAAACAACAAGATCAAAGTAATTCAAGAATGGCCCAAACCATGAAAAGTAAAAGACATCCAATCCTTCCTAGGTTTTGTGAACTTTTACCAGTGCTTCATTCATAATTACTCCGACATCACAATCCCGCTTACCTGACTAACCCGAAAATCTGTAACTTGGAATTTTTCCAATGAGTGTCAGAAAGCCTTTGAAACACTTAAGAAAGCCTTCACCACAGCTCTGATCCTTATGCATTGGATTCCCGATTGTCAACTGATCATGGAAACCAATGCTTCCAATTACCCCCTTGCGGTGATTCTTTCCATCATTTCTCCAGAAGATGGTGATATTCACCCTGTAGCTTTTCATTCTAGGACTTTCACCACCCCGGAATTGAACTATGACATTCACAACAAGGAATTACTTGCTATTTTTGAAGCTTTCAAGATTTGGCGGCATTACCTCAAAGGTTCTGGTTCCACTATCAACATTGTAACCGATCACAAAAATCTCAAATATTTTGTCACAACTAAGCTTTTAACCCGACAACAAGTCTGATGGTCAGAATATCTATGTCAGTTTAACCTCATTATCTGATTTCAACCTGGAAAACCCAACTCTTTAACTAGATGATGGGACATCTATCCTGAAGAGGGGAGTAGCGACTACGCCAGTGTTAATCTGCACAATTTCTGCCCAGTCTTCACTAACAAACAGCTGTGATCATCCCTCAGAGCCACATCCCTTAATGTCACAGTTCTCCAAGCAGTTACCATCATGGATTTTGAGAAACTTTGTGAAGAAATCCAACAATTCATTTCTGCCAATCCCACAATCTCTGATTATCCCGCAAATCCTCCGACACCCCGATGGTCAGTCAGTCCTCAAGGACTTCTCCAACTTGACAACTGAATATATGTTCCCAATGTTACAGCTGTTTGCATTACGTAAGGCACACATCGTTTTTGACTCCACCCAAATGTTCACTACTCGCAAATGCGATTTCTCACTCGTTTCTCAGCAAAATGAGCTACAAATTGGTGCAATAGAATGAGAAAAAAATACACTAGTGCATGGTGTGGCAAAATCCTTGAAAATATGTATTTCAAAAATATAGTTTGTGGGGACAAAGCCATGTTTTATTAAGTAAACAATGAGCTACAGGATGTGTGCAGTGTGCATCATTCACTAGAAAATTGCACTTTCTCTTCAGAGACACTGGCTTGTAGTACCCAACACCATGGTACACATGGAGCTGCCAGCGCAAACTGTAGGTCCAGTGTATCCTTAACCACTGCTGCAGTAACAGGAAATTAAAATCTCATGGTGTCAATATATGTAAAACAGCAACTTACCATTGACCATACTCAGTCTGGGTGGTGCTTGGGGTAGAAACTGTGGGGCCAGGGCTACTGGGTTTACCGTGGATGGTGATGGTACCTGTGCCAGAGGTTAAGCCAGTAGGACTGAATTTAGAGACCTAAGGCACCTGCAACTCGATGGTGGCAGGCATGCCCAAAGCATGCCCGATGTTCTGGTGGCACAACTTCCTCATGCAATACCAGGACCCATTGTAGCCGAAGTGGTGGGGTAGTCACTGTCGAGCTAGAGCATTTTGGTGGCATAGTTGTCCCATATACTCATAACTAGCACTATACCTTGCAGCATGCACAACTGAGGACCCAAGGGAGCCTTGGGCTTTCAGTTGATAGCTGAAAGTGGTCTTGTCCTCAATGCATAGATTATCAGTGATGGAATCACACAATTTTCTGTTGACACTCATCTGGGTGTTCTGGATGGCCTTGCCATTCTGTACATACAAGCGGCAGATCTCAGAGAACATGCCAGTGGTGGTGTTGTCAGTGGTGAGGGACTGGGTCATGACAGTGACTGTAGACCTGGGGTTAACTGTCTGACCCTTGCCCTCCAGAAAGTAGTGTTGCCCAAGCACTATGCATTGAAGTTGCAATGGTCTTGGCCACAAACTCTGCCATAGTGGTCAGCTGTGCCACTACACTCATTGCAGCAAGTCTGACCTTGAACGAAGCAGGATCTGGGTTGTAGACTGAAGAGATGGAAGGGACAAAATTAGCCTTCTCGGTATCTATTTCATTGCAGAATGTGTCGTACATCCCAGTACCAGCATTTGTGTCCTTGGCTGAGGCTTTGACGTTGGCCTGCAGACAAGAAAACAAGGTGAGCAAGATGCATGAGAGGAGAAAACTAAACTGGACGCTGCACTGTCCCTGCCACCGACACCCACCCTGCCTGCCACCACGCATGACCCCTATCGCACCCTACATCGTCGCCATCACCCACACACACCCCACCACCTGGTGCCACTCTCCCCTGCCCATCCCTGTGCCTGGCCATCCACACGGTTCTCATTGCCCACCCTGCACCACCGCTGCCCACACACACCCCCTACCGCCTCTTGTCACCCAGCCCCACCCATCCCACACCCTGTCACCCACACGTCACCTCCATTGCACTCCTGCACCGTGCCCGTCACCTACGCAACCCCCACCACCCCATGCTGTTCCGCCTTGTGTCATGCCCATGCCACCCCCTTGCACCCCTGCACCATCCGTGGCACCCATACCCGCAGTCATCGTGCACGCATGCTCACCATGCCGACCTCGTCTGTGCTGCTGGCCTGTGTGAGTGGGTCACGGAGTGGGGGTGTGAGGGCATGCATGATGGTGGAAGAAGACCCTGGGAAGTTGGAACCAGCCGCACGTGGTGGCTCAACACAAATGACTAGCATTGTGTCTGTCAGCGGGTTGGAGAGTGGTTGTGTGGGTGTATGCACTGTGGTAGAAGCTGCATGCGACACCCATGATGCATGGTGCTGAGAACAGCAGTCATCATGTGGGGCTTGTCGTAGATGACACAGACGTGGACAAGATGACAAAGGAGGAGGTGGAGACACAGATGGCAGTGAGGATGGGCTGATAGAGGAGGACTGGGACATATAGCTCACACCTTGCCATTGATAAACCTAATGTCTCGTGAGCACTGCGAATCAGTAGTCAGTTTCGCACCATTGTTAGTGGTGTACTTGGTGAGACATGACCAGCAGCATCGATGTGACCCTCAGCATCCTCAGAGAAGTAAAGTGCGCCTTGGGACCGCAGGGAAGGTCAAAAACATCGAAATCAACATCAACACAGAATGTAAACTCCTGGTCAAGGGGGTCGAACATCTCATACTCGGTTTTGCCAGGATGAGGTACACTGGTGAGCTGAGATTTGTTCTTGAGCTCTAGGTGACAGATT
The DNA here is from genome assembly GCA_015039355.1 of Ramaria rubella. NCBI lineage: Eukaryota > Fungi > Basidiomycota > Agaricomycetes > Gomphales > Gomphaceae > Ramaria > Ramaria rubella. The sequence continues at coordinate 24,164 of MU134753.1, forward strand.
TGAAGGTAAGCGAATCACCTGTACAAGTAACAATAGGTGCCAGCATAGTTGGCACCATCAAACGTGCAGTTTGTGGCAGAGGTCAGCCATCAGGGCAGAGTGTTGCATCCCCAAGTGTTGCCAGTGTGGCAGTTCACCGTGGACATTGTTTGGCACAACCAATGTCAGTGTGAGTCGAATATACAACAGCACCTCCTGACCAAGGGGTGCAGATACCACATGCAGTGCATGTTTGCTAGGTGAATGGGGGGTGGTTCTCCACTGTCTGGGTGCCTGTAGACAGCAGTGAGTAGAGAGAAGCAGATGAGAGCAATCATAGACATACTGATTCTTATCTGTATGTATGAAAGTCCATCTATATATATAAAGCATTGTCCTCCCTATACCTTACTTGTACCTACAAATCATACAAAAAATAACTGTAACTAATAACTACCTTGAAGCAGTTTGTGGAGAACATAAGGCAGTTTATTTTCAAGAGTACAGGGAGGGGGGTGATGCTCAAGAGTATGTTGAGAAAATTGCAGCAGAGAGTCTCTGATGAGGACACTGTTGACATGGTGCTCACTGAAACCCAGATGGCAGGTCAGGGGTGGACTATAAGCTAGTGCCCTAATTTGAGATTTTTGTAAATACAAATTTTAAAAGATTCCATCATACCATGCACTAGTAGAATTTTTTCCCATTCTGTTGTACCAATTTTTAGCTCATTTCATTGAGAAACAAGTGAGAAATTGTGTTTGCGAGCAGCGAACATTTGAGCAGAGTCAAAAACAATGTGTGCCTTACATAATCACAGGGATTAGGCCTGGATTTGGGAATTTAGGAAACTTGGGGAGAATTGATGGAAAACATTTTGCTTCCAAAAAGGGCAGAAAGCATGCAGAAAACATGATTGAAACTTTAAATTCTCCAAAGGTTCTCCCACTTTAGCTCAGAGAACCTTCAGAGAATTTAAAGTTTTGGCCAGATTTTCAGCCCTTTTTGGAAACAAATTGTTTTCCATCAATTCTCCCCAAATTCCCTCAATTTACAGATTTGGCCCTAATCCCTGTGTAATGCAAACAGCTGTAATGATCTCTGACTCTGCATTCTACAATATCTGCATGATCATCAAATCTCCAGACATTTCAGACAAAACAAGACACTCAGCAATATCCAATGTGAATATACATGGCTGAAACTCTGCGACTTCGTGATTTCCTATGTCAAATCCTGGACAACATGTATGCAATCAAAATCCCAATGACATTGGCCTTACAGACTCCTTAAGCATTTACCAATTCCACCTAGACCATGGAATTCCATTTCCCTGGACTTCATTGAGCCACTTTTGTTTTCATTGGGTTTTAACAGCATCCTTGTTATCATTGACAGACTCACAAAACAAGCCATATTCAGTCTGACAGTCGCGATGATCACTTCTCTGATGCTTGCTCAACTCTTCGTTCTCCACATCTTCTCTAAACACAGTGTTCCGACCCACATCACCTCCGATAGAGGTTCGGAATTTGTGTCTTCCTTTTTTCCGCACACTCAGAAAAGCACTAGACATGAATCTCCACTTCACTTCCAGTTATCACCCCAAAGGCAACAGACAAACCGAACAAACAAATCAAACCCTTGAGCAATATCTCCACATTTATTGTAATTATCAATAGAACAATTGGGCTGAACTTCTTCTGATCGCAGAATTTGCCTATAATAATGCTCCAAATGCAACAACAGGAGTTTCCCTGTTCTTTGCAAACAAAGGATACAATCCCAACATTTCTGTACATCCCAAACACAATCTTGTTTCATCACGTGTAAAAGACCTCACAGTCAACTTAGACAAACTCCACCAAGAACTCCGAAAGAGAATTTCCAATGTGCAATCCCAATATGAGGAACCCACAAACAAGAAGTGTTCTCCAGCTCCAGACTCAAAGTGGGCGACAAAGTCTTCATTAAAGCCAAATTTTTCTGCACAACCTGACCTTCCAAGAAGCTCACTGAAAAATATCTCGGACCCTTTGAAATCATCACACACACCCACAGGTACCAGTAATCGAGCATTCATTCTCCATTTACCCAACAGTATGTGTGCTGTTCATCCATCTTTCCATGTTTCTATGCTAGAACCTGCAACTCCAAATGAAATTCCAAACCGAATACAGCCTCCACCTCCACCAGTCATTATTGAAGGTGAACCTGAATATGAAATCGAAGAAATTCTGGACTCCAAGATAGACAACTGCCAACATTTCAAGTTACAATACTTGGTGCACTGGACAGGCTATCAAGGTACTGATGAAGAAACTTTGTGGATTCCCACTACAGAATTAGGCAATGCTTCGGAAATCATTGAAGACTTTCATAAGGCATACCCCAATAAACCCAATCCAATCCTGCCTTAACTTTTCCTTTTCATTTTTCCAATTTTCCTTATGTTTTCATGTTCATGTCTCTAGTTACATTTTCCATCTGTTCCAAGAAATTCCGCCTCATTTTCCTGCTTATTTCCAATTCAATTTTCCAATTCCAATTCCCAGATTTCATCCCTTTCCATTTCCCTCATCCTTACTTCCAAATACCGCTCCTAATGCTGAACCATCTGTTTCACCCACCCAGTTAAAATCTGCATCTCTTCAGTGTGCTCCCACATGGAACTCACGTGACAATCCACAGATTTCCACAATTTGTGAATCTCCTTCAACAGCAACTCTGCTGTTCCCTCATTCCCCACGTCCACACCTTTTGCAACTTCTTCTGCAAATCCCAATTCTCCTGGTCAATGGCATACCCTCTCTTCCTTTATGCATTCATCACATGTCCCGTTCATTCCATCCGTTATCAGCAAACAGAACAATTCCTAAACCCAACACCCCATGCAGCAGTATGTTTCATGCCCAATCCGATTCAATGCAGACTCATGCACTTTCCAACAAGTAATGGTTCTACTATCCACTGCATCACTTTTCCTTCTCCAAATCTTTTCCTCCATTTCCATTTCCTTTTCGGCTTTTCTCTCATCTTTTCCTGCCTTTTCCCGCTCCAACTTCCTCTGCTCTAATTTCTTCACTGCTTATTTTTGCAACTCCGAAATCTCGCGAATCTGCACCTCCAGATCATTTTCTGATCCCGATTCGTCTTGTGAAAGGAGATTTTCAATCAAAATAATTGGCAGCATCAACATTGACCTTAGAGGGGAGTAGGAACAAGAGGATCAGAAGTCTGGCAAGTTGAACCCCATCCATCACTCTTATATATCACATTAGGGGTTCTGCTTAATCACCAAACCAAACTTCCCATGCTGATCTTAGGCCTCGAGGGCTCGGCCTTAAGGAGAAGATACTGTTAGAACCCAGATTCATTCCCAGCTTTCCTGCCTTTCTTCGACATATTCTGATGCACATTTCCAATATGTTTTCCAATTCACTCCACCCATTCTACTTATCCCCTTTCCATCTATATTTAGTTGTTTCCTATCAAGATCTACATCTTCGGTCTTATATCTATATTCATCCTTACCTCCGATCCTGTATTCATTCCGTTTTGGATTTCCACATTTTGTATTGTTCTGACTTGGACCGTATCTATTCATTATATATGACTCTTGCATGTACTTCATTCCTCAGTTTGAATATTGATCCACCTTGACTCGATATCTTCTCATCTCCATCTCTAAGTCTTATCCATCTCTTCCATTCTCCAACTTCTCTGATCTCTCTGATATTCCGACTTTCCGAAATACCAGGACACAAAGGATCCAAGAGGGAACAACCTATAAGTTGAAGCCAATGTCCATACGTTTCTGAATCCTGAACTCCAAATCCCAACATCCCAACAATTCCGACATTCCAATGAGGAGAAATCCAGTTCATAACAGTCTTCCACAGTAGAAGCATAACTTCTGAGCAATAGGTCGTTGCTTCTCCTGTGGTGTTAGTTTGCCATCCTGTCCAAGAATGTCAGAAAGTTTCAGTATCAGCAAAATTGGGGTATGGTTGGAAGTTGTTGCCATTGATTGTATGTCATTGGGAGGAGGGAGGACTGAGGTCCCATTGTTGGTATTCTTCAGAGTTTGCTTGGGTTTGAAATCTTCGTCTATGAGGCATTTGTCAATGTCACTGAAATGCTTCTGAACACTTGATGGATTGATGGTATCGTTGGTAGACTTGTTGGTGTTGTCATGCATGGGTGTTCGGATTCAGATGTTGGAAAACATTGTAGAAATCAAGAGTGTCTGCTTGTATATACTGTTACAGACCAGATCGTATTGGACAGCAAAATTGGATTTGGTCAGAACTCTCCTTGACTGAAGTCAAACATCGTGATATTTGGAGATGCATGGAATATTGGGAGACTTGGAAATCGGAGATCCGAAGCTGATCTACATGGGCGTCGGCTTCAACTTATGGGTTGCACCCTCTTGGATTTCTAGTGCCCTGGTATTTCAGATTTTTGACTGGATGGAAATATCGAACTACCGATGGTCAGGTCTGTACAGAAGAAGATCAGTAACAAATGGCAAGTCAAGACTTAACAGGTGAGCGGAAGAATTCAGATATTTCGGAGTTTGGAATAACCAATGCGAAAAGGGATGAGGATGACAATAAATGAATATCAAGTGATTTTTTGGCTTTACAGGAAAGCAAGTATAATCAAGGAGTGGATGTTTTGGAGAATTGGAAGAATGTTGGAATTGGAATATTCAGGATATCAATATAATGATCAATTGTATAAGGACATATATTGAACAATATACGAAGTAAGATATGGAGGATAATACAGATAAGAGAGTCAATATAGGTTTGTAAGTTGTTAGATCCCAGATCTGACTTCCGTTATTCCGACGTTTTTGCATTCCGATAAGCACTTTTCCACTTATTTCCGATATAACCCCATTTTATCATTCTTAGTCACAATCCATCTCAATCTTATCCCCATATATTCTATCTCGACCTCTGTATTCACTCCGATTCCAGAACTCCGTATCTCACACTCTTATCTCTTTGTTTCCGATTTCCAGAATTCCGCATATTCCTTTAAATACACTTTTCCTCACTCAAGCTTTCTTGAGCTTGTATATCGACTTACAAACCTATATCAACTTCTCATATATGTTCTTATACAATTGATCATCATATCGATATCCTGAATTATTCCAATTCCAACATCTTTCTGATTTCTCTGAAAACCCATTCTTTGAACACACTCACATTTTTGTAAAGCCAAACTTCACTCGATATTCATTTATCATTACCCTTATTCCCTTTCCACATTGATCATCCCAAACTCCAAAATATCTGAACCTTCCGCTCACCCAATAAGTCTCAACATACTGTTTGTCATTGATCTTCTCCTGTACAGACCCGACCCTCAAAACTCCAATAATCCCATCCAGTCATCAAGTCTGAAATACCAGGGCACTAGAAATTCAAGAGGGCACAACCCATAAGTTGAAGTCGATGCCCATGTAGATCAGCTTCAGATTTCAGACTTCTGAGTCTTCCAATATTCCATGCATTTCCAAATATCACAACACTCTGATCCCAGTCAAGGAGAGTTCTGACCAAATCTGATTTACATCTGACCTGGTCCGTAACAGTATATACAAGCTAACACTGGGGGCATGAGCAGATTTTTAGTGTAAAAAATGTGATAAAAATGCTTTTTCCTTACAGGTTATTCATTCACTGTTCTGGTTGAAAAATCTCCCAAAAATGCTGCTTTTTTATGAAGTTTTCAGACCTGAAAATTGGTACATATTTCACATTTATAGACATGGGAAATGGATGTAAAATGTGAGAAATAATGAATTTACTTGTTGATTTCACGCCACAAAAATGTAAGGACAATCTTGGTTTTCATTGACATTTTCAACAGAAAAGAACCAAAATTTATCCAAGATTTCATAGTAGAAAAAAGGTGAGAAAATTAGTAAAATATATGAGATTTTCATGAGATTTTTCAAAAATATTAGCCAATGAATAATCCAACATTTTTCTTTAGTTTTTTTGCTAGGAAAAACCTGATGGATAAATGTTTATCCCTTGGATAATCATTCACCCATAGGCAATATATAACAAGCTTTCTGAACCAAAAAGGTTATGAAAAAGTCAATGGATAAGAGTTTATCCCTTGGATAATCATTCACCCAAAGGCAATATATAACAAGTTTTCTGAACTGAAAAGGTCATGAAAAAGTTAATGGATAAGAGTTTATCCCTTGGATAATCATTCACCCAAAGGCAATATATGACAAGTTTTCTGAACCGAAAAGGTCTTGAAAAAGTCAATGGATAAGAGTTTATCCCTTGGATAATCATTCTGCCATAGGCAGAACATTTACCCCATATGGAAGCATGATTATCCAAGGGATAAACTCTTATCCATTAACTTTTTCATGACCTTTTCGGTTCAGAAAACTTGTTATATATTGCCTTTGGGTGAATGATTATCCAAGGGATAAACTCTTATCCATTGACTTTTTCATTGCCTTTTCGGTTCAGAAAACTTGTTATATATTGCCTATGGGTGAATGATTATCCAAGGGATAAACATTTATCCATCAGGTTTTTCCTAACAAAAACTAAAGAAAAATGTTGGATTATCCATTGGCTAATAGTTTTGAAAAATCTCACGAAAATCTTATATATTTTACTAATTTTCTCACCTTTTTTCTACTATGAAATCTTGGATAAATTTTGGTTCTTTTCTGTTGAAAATGTCAATGAAAACCAAGATTGTCCTTACATTTTTGTGGCATGAAATCAACAAGTAAATTCATTATTTCTCACATTTTACATCCATTTCCCATGCCTATAATTGTGAAATATGTATCAGATTTTCAGGTCCGAAAACTTGATAAAAAAGCAGCATTTTTGGAAGATTTTTCAACCAGAACAGTGAATGAATAATCTGTAAGGAAAAAGCATTTTTATCACATTTTTTACACTAAAAATCTGCTCATGCCCCCAGTGTAACACTCTTGATTTCTACAATGTCTTCCGACACCTGAATCCAAACACCTGAGCATTATGACACCAACAGGTCTACCGACAATGTCATCAATCCGTCAAGTGTTCACAAGTACTCCAACAGCTTTGACAAATGCCTCATAGACGAAGACTTCAAACCCAAGCAAATCCCAAAGGATACCAACAATGCGATCTCAGTCCTTCCTTCCAATGACTTACAACCAATGGCAACAACTTCCAACCAAACCCCAATTTTGCTGACACCAAAACTTTCGAACATCCTTGGACAGGATGGCAAACTAACCCCACAGGAGAAACAACGACATATCGATCAAAATTTATGCCTCTACTGCGGAAAACCTGGACATAAAGTGAAGATTTGCCCGAGGTAATTATCCTTTGCAAGGAAAGCAAAATCCCAAGCTGCAATCATCACACTGAGTAATTCTGACATCAAGGACCTCTCAGAGGCCCTTCCAAATTCCTGAAATTAACAGCTCAAGAATCCTTGAACATGATTCCGCATTCATATCTTATTTGTGCCTTACTGAGATTCTGACACACTTTCCGAAAACATCCCTCAATCTGATTCTTCCGACAAATACCACCAATCCCTTCATAATCATCTCCAACCTTACCTTCACGAAATTCTGACATCTCCAAACATCATTGCTTCCAGATGTTTCAACCAATCATCACGTCAAAACACCATTTTTTCAGATTCCCACCTTCCACAGGTCTCCGTTTTTTCTGTTCCCAATGACTTTATGTCCTGCCAAACAGTAGGCTATTCATGCCAATCATGTTTTCCATCGAGCAAAAATCTCAGTCATTATTACAATGTGTATAACACCACTTGTCCCTAATTGTTCTGACATGCTGGGAATGCCACTAACCCACCTGCTACAATCCATTGATTGACAGGGCAGTGGGTAGTATCTAGTTCCACACTCCTCAACAAGAAGACTCAATTCTATGACATGTCTCCTGGAAACCTGCAAATATTGTGTTTTTTCAAATCTCCAAATCCTTGCTTTCGCTGCAACATTCTCTGACCCGCCACAACATCCAATGTCAATGCTCGATGAATCCTCACCTTGAAATATGACAATATGGAAACCTTGGCATTTTTCTGATAGGAAAATCCATTACATCAGTTCTTCTGACTTCTGATGAGCAACTATCAATATTCCACTATGCACTCCGACAAGATCACATCTTAATGGAGGGAAAGAATCTTACTATGGGAAATTTCACTTCCTTACATCTAGCTAAGCCAGACTCACCTCAAGAACACATTAATGAGGGTCTATAGGATTTCATCCAACACCTTCTGCACAGTACTCCAGGATGATTTCCAAATCCTGAACTACAAATCTCCTTCAAGAACCTATTTCAATTTCCTGAGATTCAGTTTTCCAACCTCCAACTTCCAGACTTTCCAAAACTGATCCTCAAGATGCAACTCAGTTACTCCAATTCTAAGTCTAGTCACCAAATGCCAATTCCATGTTATGGGACAATAACCGGCAAACCACCTTCAGAATCTGCAACAATTTTCCTACATCCTTACCTCTTCCGATCCATGTTTTCCAACAAATTCCAACCTTCAAGTCACCTTTTTGGACAACGTCCATCCTTTTTCAATGATATTCCAAGACAAATACCAAGAACTTTACCGATACTTTCTGACAAACCTTCAATTTTACCAAAATGCCAACTTCTAGATTTGTCCTACACTTTTATTCTTCCATATATTCTCCTTGTTCTGTTTCCACCCAAGTTCCACAACCTTATTTTGTCGCCATTTTCAGATTTCCACAACAATACTGTCTCATCTGAAATCAACAATCCCACTAGAACAATGTTTTCCTTCCTAAACCCCATTGTTTTCAACTTTGATTCCTTTTTTTATTGAAAACCTTTTTATTCCAAATATCCCAAAGTTTCCTGATTTCATTTCACCCTTTATTCCTTCCTCAATGTTTTTAATGATAAAATTGTTTGATGCAATGGTACTTGAGCGAATCGTCTTCGTGATTTGTTGAAGTTATTCTGAGCACAATGGTGGTACCAGTGTATGAGTCGGTATTTATAATGTTGTTCTGACTAAGCTTATTTACTAATTCTAACTCAGTATGTGTATCTTAGAAATAACACAACACAATAAATCAATTGGGATGGTAAGTAAGCTCGTCCTCATCTTCATTCATTCTTGACATTTAACATCCCAACCTCCCCGACTTCTCCAGTAATCTGTGATTACAACAATTTTCAACTGGACAACATCAAGACCACATTATCAAGAAATTTCCAAGAACTCTCGCTCGCATTTCCTGAAATACACACTTCCTCAAGGAATTCCAGTGATCCTCCGATACTCCAGCTCCTTGTATTCTCCTTCCCAACATTTAAAGGTAGACAATGGGATGTCTACCTCGAAGGGGGAGTAGCCACTATGTTGACACTAAGTCTTTCCCGATCATCCACCCTTACTCCAATTCTTCCGATTCAATTCCTTCAACCTCCTCAGTCACCCTTGTTTTTCACTGACACATTTTCCAACAACACTCTTCAACCCAACCCTCCTATTCAATCTTGTTCCTATAACATTCCTATTTACATCCTGAATCCCAAAATCCTTCCAACATCTATGACCCTCACATTCCAATATTTTCTGGTTTTTCCAAACCATCCTTGCAACTTCTTACAAGTCCAATCCCAACTCCAAGTCTTGTTACCTGATTTCGCTCTGCTTCCGACTTATTCTGATTCCCAAAATTCTTGAACTCACTTCAAACATTTCTTCCTTACTTTTGCCACTTTTTCCGCTTTTCCAATCACTCTGACTTTTCCAATTTTAAACCCTTTTCATTTTCTTACACTAACTACATTACTTTTCCCAATTTCTTCCGACTATTCTATATTACTTTTTACCTTCCAATTTCTTTCCGATTCCCTATTTACTTCATCATCTCATCCTCATGTTCCTCGGCCTCCGGCTCAGGCCCTTCCACCTTCTCCATTTCCTCCCCATCCTTCTTCTCCAAATCCACATTTTCTAGATTTGCCGTTTTCCCACTATCTTCCATCTCTGGTTCCTTGGAAATTTCCACCTCTGCCAGAACCCCGTTCCCAGTCACCTCCGGAATGACATCCACGTCCATTCTGTCTCCTTTGCTTTTCCCTTCCTCTTCTCTGATCCCTTCTCCGGCTCAGGCTCTGCCCCAATGCCTTTCGCCATGTTTTCTGACTCAGCTTCCGACTCAATCTCTGGTTGTGGTGCTGACATCCTGTGGTACGTCTCCCACCACTTTTTCCGAAATTTGAATTCGATCTCAGAGATTTTATGCGACATCTTCAATGACTCATTGAGTGCTGCCATCCCCTCCACATTGTACCAAAGCCACTTTGTGAGGTTATGAATGGTTTTTCAGAGCCTGCAGATTTCCTCTGTGAGCCCCAAGTCCTCCAACTCTTTGTCTGCCCAGTCATTCTCCAATGCCCACTCCTTCCCTTTTCCGTTCCCCAACAACACCCCAGCATCCTGATCTGCAGCCTTCATTGTTTTTTGGTCGCTGGTCCCGGTCTGGCCTCCACGTTTTCTGGCCGCACCTGATTCTGCACTGGCACCGAAGTTTTTCCTGCCATTTCCACAGCAAAATTCGGGTTGCCTGGCTTCGTGTACTTTTTCCAATTGTTCCCACATTGAATGCAGGCCCGCTTTCTTGATTTCCTGCTTTTTTGTTCCTCGTTGATGCACTCTAGGCCCTGAGCCCAACAAAGGATGCATCGATCATCATATTTGTCGGCATCCAACCACACATCTTCGATTTGTCATTTTTGCCCGCCAACATTTTCTGAGAGAGGCTCCTGACACCTTTTGGTTTTCTGATCTCAGTCACCTTTCTCTAGCTAGTATTGATTTTCTGTCAGCATCCTTATCAAGAAAAATCCAACAAAATCTGACTTACCGACATCTTTTTCAACCGTGCCTCCTCCTGCCTTAATTCCTCCCACACAGTCCATGTTGATTCTGCTTTCTGCCAATCCACATCCTCCTTCCGCTTTTTCCAATCCACTTCCTCTTGCCTTTGCCAACCCTCAACCTCCTTCTCCTTCCTTTTCCACTCTTCCTCTTCTTTCTCTTTCCAATCCCTCTCCCACTTTTCCACCACCTCTCTTTCCTGCCTCTCCCACTTCGCCTCCACCTTTTTCCGCAACCTTTGCTCTAACTCCCTCTTCTTCCAGTCCATCTCCTCCATTTCTGTGATGATTTCCTCATTGGAACTAATTTCAATAATGACTGGTGGTGGCGAGAGGGATAGAGAACACGATGCCATTTTGAATTTTGGTGGTGGTGGTGGTAAAAGGTCAAAAAGTGTTTTGCGCTTTCTCAGACTGCCTTCCCTATTTATATCCAATTGGAGATCTCAGCCTTTATGGATAACCGACACCCAAACTTCCCACCATTCAACAGCATAATCAGCCTCAAGGGCTTGGCCATAAACGGGAGATACTGTTAGATCCCAGATCTGGCTCCTGTTATTCCAACATTTCCACTTCTCCAATAAGCCTTTTCCACATATTCCCGATATACCCCCATTTCAGCATCCTTAGTCACAATCTGTCTCAATCTTATCCCCATACATCTTATCTCAATTTCCGTATTCACTCTGATTCCAGAACTGCATATCACACACTCTTATCTCCTTGTTTCCAATTCCAGAATCCTGCATATTCCTTTAAATACACTTTTCCTTCCTCAAGCTTTTCCTAAGCTTGTATATTTGACTTACAAACCTATATCAACTTCTGTCTGTATTAAGGTCTATATTTTAGTACCTCCTCTATATCTTACTTCATATATTGTTCAAGTGTATATGTTCTTATACAATTGATCATCATATCAATATCCCGAATTATTCCGATTTCTCCAAAAACCCATTCTTTGATTACACTTGCTTTTTTGTAAAGTCAAACCTCACTCGATATTCATTTATCGTTACCCTTATTCCCTTTCTGCATTGATCATCCTGAACTCCGAAATATCTGAACCCTTCTTCTCACTGATAAGTCTCAATGTACCATTTGTCATTGATCTTCTCCTGTACAGACCCAACCATCAGAACTCCAATAATCCCATCCAGTCATCAAGTCCGAAATACCAGGGCACTAGAAATCCAAGAGGGTGCAACCCATAAGTTGAAGCCGATGCCCATGTAGATCAGCTTTGGATCTCTGATTTCCGAGTCTTCTGATATTCCACACATTTCTGAATATCGCAACATTCCGATCCTGGTCAAAGAGAGTTCCAACCAAAATCTGATTTGCTGCCTGATCTGGTCTGTAACACCACCACCAGCAGCAAGCTCGACTTCTGGCTCACTGAAATGTAACTGAATTGGTCCCAAAATTTGCATAGATGTTGTATGGAGTCATGGTTACCCTATTGACATGGAAGGAGCATTCCAATCAGAGCAGGGGGGGATTTCTAGGACATGTAAATCTGGCATAAATATTCACTTACCATCCTCTTACCCCAACTTACCTCGTACTTACCGTGTAATTTTGGGGCTCACAGTGCAATCCCAAAGTCATAATTTCAGATGATTCTTATTTATACATAAACTGACAATGCCATCAACTTAGAACATGTTTCTGTGATGTGTGCTCTAAATTAAATGTGTATATGCTCTTCGCCGAAGCATACTCCAAGTCTTACCACATGCCCACAATGAAGCAATATGGTTTTTCACACATATTTTGCTCATATCTTAAAAACTGCACAGGAGTGAAGTTCAGTTCACTGGTAAATATTGAAATCTCAAAGAAGTTTGGCAACTCGGACTGCAGGGCATTCCAATGTGCACCTGGCACCTATACCTAAGTATTGTCACCTATTCAAGCTCTCCTCATGAGCTCTCAAGACAACTTTGAAATATGAAGCTCAATAAAAATCTGTTTCAACAATGCAGCTATGTACATGCATCGCATATGGAGCTACAAACCTATGGGTATAGTTCAGCAGCCGACCTACCAACGTACATCAGTGAGCAACGTAGTTCGTTGAACTATGCTGGAATTAGCCTCCCTGAACGCCAGCTTCTGAGCATCGAGCATGACACATCTGGAAACCAGGACTATGTGTATAAATAATTCATACCGTATATACAGGCCATGCCTCGGTTACATGAGCCCCTGTATGAAATCTTCTGGACTAGCCAGAGACAATGTAGCATATAATAGAATAATATTGCAAGATAGTGTGTACAGTTTATATAGCATATATCACAGGGGCAGTATGATACTTCGTATATAAGCCATATCACAGGGGGGTATGATATCTCATATATTTGCTATATCACATATATTCTTATATACCACATATATTTAACATACTGTTCCATAGCGCTTATAGGTAATGCCAATAGTAGTAGGAATTTACATTACTACTAGTAGCATACAACTAGTACTACTAGCTGCTACCAGTACTACTAGTAGTAGTAGCTATACTTCTAGCTACTGGTACTAATACTAGCTAGAACGCGTAGTTGTAGTCTGTGCTGCCACTAATGCCGCAGTGAACTCCTCCTCACTGTATTCCTCACTGCCAAAAGAAACATTGTTTCCTATAGCATCAAGGGGTATCGAGGCACTCACACTGCCAAAATAGGTTAGAGCCACCAAATAGATGTCACTCAATAGCACTTACCATCCTGTGTTTCAAAGCACCTTCTGCAAAGTGAGGCACTCATCTGCATGAAATGCAGAGAAGGCACAAAGAGAGTCCATGTACGTTGCGTAATGAGCATTGTATGGTTTACTTTCGAGTCACAGCACCGTGGGGGGTGCAGCTTCCAATTCAAGCGTGTAGTGGATCTGTAGTATATTATTGTTTAGTACAGTTCAATTTGCAAGTGTGAGAATAAAAATAGTATCTTACCGCAACACATGCAAATGTGATCACTTGAAGCAGGACAGGGAAAAAGTCGCAAGGGTGTGGCCACCGCCAAACATTGGTCTCGAAATGCAATTTGGATGATGGCCTTCTCAACGCAAGGATGCTTGAATTGGCTGGTCCGAATCAGTTTCTAGAACAGGGGTAATTAGTGTGTATGGATAGGTAGAAATGAGGCAAACTTACACCAGATGCACCCAGCAACAAATCACCTTGCACGTTGATGCCAACTTTCTTGAAAAAAAAGTTGGTGTTCTTCACGAGGTTTCCAGCAACTTTCTGCCGGATGGCATCTATAGGATATGAGTTGAGATTGAAAAGATTGATGACTTTGGGTCCAATGCTTTTAATGAGGCCCCTTAGCCAGCTGTGGTTGTTTTTGACCAACTGTAAAAGCAGAAGACTGGTGTTAGTAGGGGATGTTAGTGTATATATAGATGTACCCATTTTGAGAGTGCATCGCTGAGAGGGTAAACAAAAGAACTGCTACACACTTCCTGTGCTCAATCAAATGACAGCCGCGTGAACTCACATGTTCTAGTCACAACCTCCGGGTACATGTGGAGGACTAAAAGATTCTGTTTGTAGGCTGCATCAGCAGCAATAATAAAGGCTTTTGTTTCAGCCCCTGCTGAGCTCAGGACCTTTTTGTCCCATTGGAGCCCTCCTACAATCTCAGAGGCAGACGGGCTCAGAAGTACTGGAGTCTCAGGGCAGGAGGGGAAGGAGTTGTTGGACCAATGGGATGGTACAGAAGAGGTGGCAGGGGATGGAGGATTGAGAGCTAGAGCAGTGGTTTGGCTAGTACTGGGACTGTCAACCTGAGCTGGCCAGGACTGGCTGCCGGCAACAGAGCAATCAGATGAGGAGACGGAAGGACTAGCCATGGAGCGTGACAGGTTGAGGGTGATAAGGCAGGAGGTGCTGGAGATTGAGAGGGCCAGGGATAACGGTCGCATGCCTACATTGTTGGCCACATGTTTGGCACAAAAGTTGTTGGAGAGGTCTACACCGCGACGTTTGATGGTGGCAGACTTGAGTTGGGATTGGGGAAGAGAATACAAGTGGGGGGGCTGGGTGGCCTGAGTGTTACTAGGCGGCTCAATATGGATTGGCAGTTGAAGCTGAGAAACATCAGGAGGGCACGGCGCGTCAACAGCACCCTGTGAGAGTGAGTTTACCTGACAGTCATTGCCATAGTAGCCCAGTTTGTCACCATCACCTCCCTCGGCTATAACAGCACCACCATTGTTGTCGAAGTCCGTGGACTCATCGTATCCCTGTTCATGGGCAATGCCAGCGTCAAAGTACATGGATGCACCACCGGTGTCGTCATCTAGGCAGCCTGCAACATCTGATTGTTCATCTACTTGCAGGTTTCTCCATAAAAAATTCAATTCCCCTAGTTCATTAAAGTCATTGGGACCGAGCCTGAAAGGAATGTCGGGAATAGGGTTGGAGAGCAGCAGGGGCTGCTGAAAAGAGAGTGGTGAGGGCTGAGATGGCAGCAGGAGAGGCTGCTGTGAAGAGAATGGTGGATGCAGGGAGGAGAGTGGCGCAGGCTGGGAGGGCAGCACAGGCTGGGAGGGCAGTGCAGGCTGGGAGGAGAGCGGTGTGGGCTGCTGCAAAGGGAGAAGGTTAGCAAGCGTGTCATGGTACTGAGAGGGCGGGCCTACCTGTGTTACACTCTCTGAGCAGGGGTTACATTGGCCTACAAACACGCAACAAGTGGGGCTGTTAGAGGCATGCCGGATTCGTCAGAACATTTGATGGGTTGATGACATTTTTGGTAGATCTGTTGGTGTCATCAAAATCAAGTGTTTGAATTCAGGTGTCGGAAGACATTATAGAAATCAAGAGTGTCAACATATATATACTGTTAAAGGCCGGATTCGACAGAGGGGTTGGATTTGGTCAGAACTTTCCTTGACCGAGATCGGTAGTCACAATATTCAGAAATGCGCGGAATATTGGATGAATCAGAAGTCGGAGATCCGAAGACTGATCTATACGGGCATTGGCTTCAACTTATGGGTTGCACCCTCTTGTATTTCTAGTTCCCTGGTATTTTGGATTGAAGACCAGAAAGTTATCGGGGTTCCGATTGGTTGGGTCTATTTGGAAGGTCAGTGCCAAAGACATGTTGAGACTTATCGGAGATGAGCGGGGGTTTCAGGTATTTGGGAAAGGAATAGTCAATGCGGATGGAATAGGGGTAACGATAAATCAATATCGAGTGAGGGTTAGCTTTACTAGAAAGCGAGTGTAATCGAGGAGGGTTTCGGAATGTCGGATGAGGTAGGGTTGGAAATAATCAGAATGATCAGAATAATCTGAATACCGAACAAGGTTTGAAGGCCTTATTGCAGGTAGAAGTTTGGAGCAATGAAGTGTAATAAAGGTTGAATGATATAGGATGGGCAGGATATATCAGGGTGTTACGAGTTATATTGGAATAACAAGTTGAGGTAACGAGATATGAAGGATGTGAGATATGTGAAAAGGGTATAAGATATTGATATAGGAGAGAGATAGTGATACGATATATAAGCTAAGGAAGCTTGATCAAGAGAAAATGTATTCAAGACCATGCAGGATTTCAAAATCGGAAACAGAAGATAAGGGTGCATGATATGGAGTTCCGAAGTCGGAGCAAATACGGAAATCAAGAGAAGATGTACAGGGATAATATAGAATCGTGACTAAGAATAATAAATGGGGACATGTTGGAAATAAGCGGAAAAGGGCTTATCGGAATATGTGAAAAGTCGGAATAACACGAGTCGGATCTGGGATTTAACAGGGGCTGCCACAATGAGCACCCCGACTCGAGCCCAACTGAGGCTTGACTGAACCGGAACCACGACCATGACCATGACCTCACCCTCATCCACCGTGATTAGCACCATGGGCAGCCTGCTGGAGGGTAGCAGACTGTGTTTCCATAAAGAGCGAGCGCAAGTCAAAATGGCAGAATAGATTGATGTAAAAAAAAACTTGTATTGGGAAATAGGAAGATCGAATGGTCTTGAAGTTGTAGACTTGGTGTATGGGTCATGTGGATGTCATGTGGATGTCATATGGCAGGCTGTGGTTGTGGTCAACCAAGTCAACACATTGGAGCGGAGCTTCAAAAAAATAGAAGGCCACATAATTGTTCCCACTGACCACCATCACTAGCATGCCCCCCTCAGTCCCTACAGGAGCTGCACAGGAAAGATGTCCTTTCTGTGCATGCTATTTTAAAAGTCCCAATGGCCACTATGCACAGGCCAAATTATGTGGTGATAAAAATAGACATGAAGTGGCAATCACATATGCATCTATGCCCTTGACCAGAGCTGCATCTGCCACTAGTACTAATCATTATAGTGCAGCTACAGCTCAGCCAGCCTATTTCCAGCCCTCTGAACCTGGGTTGGATCAGCCTGGCTTGTATTCCTCTACATCTGGGCCAAAAACTCCTGAAAGACCAGGGCCTTCCAAATGGCGTTGGTTTTTGTCTCCAGGGCACTCTGGCTCTTTGATGGATGATGACATGGAACAGTCATCTTCATGGGCTAATAACATTCCAGAACCTGAAGTACCTAATGAAGCACTTCTACAAACAAATTCTGGGATACCTATCTTTGAAGTTAGACCTTTTCCTGATGCATCTACTACTTATGGTCCTGCGGAAACTAGTTTTGAGTGTATTCAAAGGACTTGGGAATACCCTGATCTTCCTGAATATCCCTTTGAGAGCCATGAAGAATGGACTATGGTGGAGTGGCTTGGAACATCTGGCATTTCTAATGCACAGATTGATAGTTTGTTGCAAACTGACTGGGTATATAAACTCATATCATATGGTCACTGATAGTCTGCTTACACACATTGTGTTTTTTTTTTTACCTCCTATCACCAGATGAAGAAGCATCCACTATCTTCCAGCACATCCAAAGAAATGTGGAAACGAATTGATGAACATCTTGCTGCAGGGCCTGCATGGCATGCCCAGGAAATTGTTTTACCTGAGGCCCCTAATGAGAATTTTGTGCTTTACTACAGAGATATAGTTGAATGCCTCAGCTATTTGGAACAAAACCCTGCATTTGAAGGGTTCATGAAGTATGAACCTGTTCTCTGGTATTCAGATGAAGAGCTTGAAGCTGCCTCTCGTGTCTATGGAGATGTTAATACTGGAGATGCCTGGAATTACCTTCAAACAGTAGTTCCTGAAGGTGTAACAGTGCTCCCTGCAATGCTCAGATGCTACCCATGTCACAAATTTCTCAGGAGATGGCAAAGTGCATCCCATCTATGCCAGTAGTGGACATATTCAATCTGTGGTGCAGAATCAGCCAAGTCGTTGAGCATTCATTTTAGTTGGTTTTGCTCCAGTGTGCAAGTTTAGCAAAACAGAATTCCCCAATAAAACCAAGGATGAAAAATTGCCTGGAAGGCTCCAGGCCAGACTCTTTCATAAATGCATGGGCATCATATTGCACCCTTTGAGAAAAGCAGGCACAGATCCAGTGTGGATTCCAGATCCCAGTGGTCCTCTACGTGCATTTGATATTTTTGGTCCTCTGGCTTGCAGATAAAGAGGAGCAAAACCTTATAGCATGCCTTGGTAAAAACTCCTGTATAGCATGCCTTGCTGAGACCAAGGATTTAGGTGACATTCATGTCTGTGCCCCTTGTACTGGGGACAATATTCTTAAAAAGATCAAAGGAGTTTGAGCTAAAGTTGGGTCTGAGGCAGATACATGGGCTTATATTACAGCTGCCACTGCTGAACATCTTAATGGAGTTGAGGAACCATGCTCGGAGGGACTGCCTCATTGCAATATATGCAAGGTCATTGTCAATGATGTTCTTCATGGGCTTGACAAAGCTTTCTATGATCATACTTGTCAATGGTGTATCAATATTGTTGGGAAATATGAGATTGATAAACATTATCGTCATTTACCCAAACAGCATGGCTTCAAAGTTCAGACACTTTTCCTCTGGCATTTCCAAAATCTCACAGTGGTCAGGACGAGAATGAAAGGATCTACAGCAAACATTTCTCCCTGTGATTTACAACAATGTCAAAGCTGACATTGTAAAAGCTGTGCGTGCTGAGCTGGACTTCATTTTTACTGTGAAGTGGAAGCACCTCACTGAGGCTGATCTACAATGTCTCATGGAGTATGATGAAATTTATGATGAACATAGAGAAGCATTTGTCAGAGATGGTGGTCGCAAGCTCAAAAGGGGAAATAATCATTGGGCAATTCCCAAGAAACATGCTAGGAAACATTATCCAGAGAATATTCGCTGGGCTGGTGCTACAAACAACTACAGCACTGAAATATCTGAGTGTTATCATATAGAGTTTGTCAAATGGGCATATGAGCATACCAATCACAAGGAATACATTGACCAAATGATCACCTGGTTGACACGGCAAGACAAAATTTGCCAGTGTTCTTTGTATCTATGCTGGCAGGATAACAATTGGACAAATAACACCATTGAGACAGGCAATGAACTGGGCCTAGTACTAGATAACCCTGCACTAGATGAGGATGAGGATGAGGATACTCTCTCAATTCCAAACAGAGGGGATGCCCTTGGAGAGGAGGAAGACCAACATTTAGAGCCTATGTCTGAGATTATCATTCGCCAACTGAAGCCCAAAGTCCACATGGCACATTCCAAACCATCACACGCAATTGCTAAGTGCCCACCATTTCCCCATATGTCCATCTGGTCTCTGGAAATAGAGTACAACATCCCAAACCTTCCACAAGAGCTTAGCAAATATTTAATTAAGCAAGCCAACCCAAGTCTGACTCCTCGGCAACTTGCAACTTTAGTTCAAGATACTCCCCTACCTATGCACTGGCAGACTCTGGTGGTATGGACTCATGTCTCTGTGGCTCTTCCTGTTGTTGGAGTGCCTGACCCTGATGGACAAGTTGAAAGGCAGGGAATCCTTGCCCAACTGAAGACTCCCAAGAGCAAGGTTCCATGTTTTGATACTGTTTTCATAGATGAGCACAGTGAGGATAGCAATATCCAAGTGGGTGTTGCAGGTAAGAGACTGCCTGAAAATTTCTCTGATATTTCTGACACCTAACCTTCATAGGTCTTCAGGCTGTACAACTAAGACTGATTTTTGCAGCTTCACAGGACATTGTGGGCAAGAAAAATCTTGAACAGCCTCCAGCCTCACAGCTGCTAGCATATGTTGAATGGTTCTCAGCACCAGTAAGAGAAGCTACTATAATCATGGATATATATGAGGTGAAGCATATGAGAGATAGTAATAAGGAGAAACAGGGTGGAATTGTTCCTCTGGAATGGATTGTACAACCATGTCCACTGGTTCCAAGATTTCCCAAAGATGTGACTGACCTTTATTTTGATGAGCATACATGTCTTGAAAAGCATGACAGGTTTTTCATTAACTCATTTCATGACCAAGCTACATATCAAATAGTGTTCTAAGTAGCTCTTTTTGTAACTTCAATTTTGTGGAATTATTCAAATGTCCAACATTGTTCTTTCAAAGTTAGTGTTAAAGACCATATTGCTTTTCACCGGAGTTGTGGAAAATGTCGGAAATATTGGAATATCGGGATGGGACAGGCTTGGCTTCAACTTATGGGTTGCGCCCTCTTGGATTCTCGTGCCCTGGTATTTCGGATTTCTTGACAAGTCGGAATTTGGAGAATGTCGGAATAGTCAGAGATCTATGGAAGGATCAATGACAAGACGGCTAGTCAAGACTTAACTAGTATTTTCAGAAAACATCGGAGAAAATCAGAGAAGGGTGGAATAGTGTTTGAAGAGGATTAAAGGCAAGGATTAGCCTTTCGGAAAAATCGGAGTTTAGACCGGAGATAAGGGTTTCGGGATGTCAGAATGAAGATGATCAGAATACAATCAATATCCGAGACTCATCGTATAAGTCAATATACACGATAGGCAATATGACCAATGATAATGAACAATCAATATTCAAACTAGAGAAAGAGATGTACAACAAGCATATTTAAGGAATAACTGAGGATGCCAAATCAGAGACATAACAGGTAATGATATGAGATATGGAATTCCAAGATGGGGTGAATACGAAAATGAATATGAAGTCAGAGATAGGACATATGGATATAAGATCGGGAGATTGATCTCTGAAGGATGACTAAGGATGTTTAAATGGAGATTTCGGAAAAAGTTGGAAAAAGGCTTATCGAAAAAGGAGATTGTCAGAAAGGAGATTGTTGGAGAAGGAGATTTTTCAGAGACAGTAGGAAAAGGATATTTGTCGGAGATTGTCAGAAAAGGAGTTTCGGAGATTGTCGGAAAATCGGAGAATAGATATGGGTTCTAACAGTTAGTTACAGCCGTTTGCATTCCATAGTAAGGACACTTGTTGTGTAATAGTTTCTATGGGCAGCTCCAGCTTGTCATTCACACTATTTCTAATTTCCTCAGTGAAGAGATCTGATTGAGCCTTAGCAAGTTCTATCAAAGAATTCAAAGCATTGATATTGAAATGAGATAGTACACCATCAATTATTGCCTACTAGTACCCAATGAATTCCCCCCTCAGATCCCTCAGGCTCTTGAAGCAGCTCTGAACTTGAGCTCCAGGCTAGACTAAACTTGATTGTGTACCTTACACCAACGTTTAGTTCTGAGTTCACCGTTTCCAAAACACCAGCATCACTCCCCTCGGCACTCTGAGCATAGTACTCCCAATCAATTCTTTGCAATTCTCGATCCTGCAGTTTGATGTCCCACTCCACCCTTTGCAAATTCCAATTCTGTGGCAGTTTGATTATGGTTAGTGAGGTCCTGGTTTCTCGACGAGCCTCCAGTCCCCAGCACACAGGAGACAAGGGTTGAGATGAGGGTTCACAAGTCTCAGGCTGTTCGTACAGTCAACTTTCCCATGTCATAGAGAACACCAATGGAAGCTTTACTCACCCCCTGTCTAGCATGCAGAGGCTGCAATGCAGCCTGGAGAAGCTCCAGCTCCAAATCATGAACGGCCTTGCATGCTGCACCCAAATTCGCCATGACTGTGAATAGATCGCACCTGGCCCATGGTGAGAGTGTGAGTGGCCGGATGGGGAGCTGCTAGATGAGGTGTCTGCGGGCAGTAACGCCAGCTTTGCATCGTGTTTTGACACCTGACGTGGCTGCCAGTGTACGGTTGAAGTAGGTCTGTGTGGCCAACATGGCATGCTCGAGATGTTGGGAATCGGCTGTCTGGGAATTGAGAGCACCACCAGGATTGAACAAGCTGCACACATACTAGTAAGTTAGGGATATTTAGAGTTATGAGAATAACATACTGAGTATTCTCCCTATTCGCGATTTTCGCAGATTGTCACATTGAATTTTCAAGTTCAAAGATGATGGTCATACCAGGCTAGTAGCTAGTACTGCGGCACATGTTGTGGCCTGGTGGTTGGGCTTTATGTAAGGTGGGGTCTATACACGGCTGTAAGGCTGTAACAACCAGGCTTGGCTGCCACCACGACATCGGTTGCTCCAGCCACCTGGCACTGCCACCACTGTGGCCCACTGCAGCCACCACCACCCACATCCCCTGATGATGCCAAGACAGGCAGCCCCTGCAGCAACCATGAAACGTTTGGACCCTTGTGTTGTAGATGCATACTCAAGATTGCAGACCTCATATCCACCCCGCCTTCAATGTAGATACTTGAGATTGCCTCCGTCCAATTCATGAATGTGTTAGTGGCAATGCAGTCCAAGCTAAGTATCTCCACCCCACCATTTTTTAATTGCTCTATCGTCCGAAGGAACTGAACCTCATGACTTTTTTTTTCGCAGTTAAAGGTATGTGAGTCTCCACCTGTATTTCTGAAAGTTAGTTTAGGGATTACACTAGGCAAGTCTGATCATTCCTCGCTATTTACTGCATTGAAAAGAACATGGGAACGCGGTCGGGGTGGCGGGAACGCGGTCGGTGTGACGGGGGAGAGTGGAAGGGGTGGTACGAGAGTAGTAGGGGTGGTACGAGAGTGGTAGGGGTGGTACGAGAGTGGTCGGGGCGGCGGAGGTGACGGGAGAACGGTCGGGGCGGCGGGAGAACGGCTGGGACGGCGGGAGAACGGCAGGGGTGACGGGAGCGCGACCGGGGTGTTGGGAGAGTGGCGGGGGACGACGGGAGAGTGACGGAGGTGGGTGGGAGAGGCACAGGGGTGGTGGGAGAGGGGTGGAGGTGGCGGAAGAACGGCGGGGGAACGGTAGGGGTGGTGGCAGAGGGACAGGGGTGGTAGGAGAGTGACCGGGGTGGTGGAGAGAACGTACAGAAAAACTCCAAACTTCCAACTCCCATCCCTTCTCCGCCTATGGGGACCCCCGGTCCGTTGTAACGCGACACCTTCATCATGGAGAATCATGGCGAACATACATACATCTTCTCATTTACTATAATATAAAGTCGTACGCGTACAAGAACACCTGTCGTTACTTCAGTGTACTGTTATTAGGGTTATCCTAAGGAACTCTATGGTTATACTGTTTATATCGTTTACGCTATTTTTAATTTGCTTTCCTGGATCCTTCAATGTCCTCACCAGACCCCATTGTGGGTCTATTTTAACCTACAAAACATAGTCTCCAGAGATGCTTGACTCGTCTTATTTTCACGGTTTTTTTTACCAGTAAGAGTCATCTTGGGGTAACCCTGGGGTTTTGGTAGGACTTTAGGTTTTTCTCTACCCAAAACATCAGGCCAACATACCAAAAGAATGTATTTGACACCTGTTTTAAAGTATTAGGACCTAATAGCACCCTTTTCCCCCTACTAGAAACACTTCCCGTTTTACCGGTTGATATTGTCGGCTAAGAAAGGAAGCATTTGAGTCCCTTAGCCTTAGGTATACTTAACTTGTTATGTTACACAGTTATACATGAGTTCTCAGATGGAACTTTATAGTACACGATAATACTTTTCTGTGTTTTTATAAGTATGTGCTGTGGATCCTACACTCAGTCAAGTTCACTTTATACTATATTGTGTTGAGTGGTTGTCAACGAACTCCTACTGTAAGGTTTAAAGGTACCAACAACAAACTTGCTGGAGATATATCGACAGTTGTATCATGGTCGATAGTATCCTATTACTCGACCAGGGACTGGAGACATACGAACTTGTGGAAGGAGTCGACCACAGTTTACATTTACAGTCCCTCGGAACGAATGGTTTGGTGTTGTGTATTCACATTTTTTAGTCTTTGACTAGTGAACTTACTTACTTCGACTCATCGACCGAAGAGGGACGTTTGTCTTTAGAATTACTGAGAAAGTTTCACTGACGTCCTTTACCATATAAAGGTAACCTCTCCCAGGATAGTACGAGGTTCCAGTCTCCTTTATCAATTGGACTATATTCATCTGTTTTTTATCCGGATTCCCATGTCCTGGATGTAGAAACCATAAGTGTACATACTCGAACCGGTTTAATTCCTCCCACAACTATACATTTTAACTACCGTTGTTAAGTTTCAGTACACTCATATGTCTCTCCCTCACTTCTTTACTTTACTATCCCTATTAATCCACTCTTGTTTCTATTTTGAACGACCATCTACGAGTCCACTTGGGTGATATTAAAATCCATACATAAGTGACTCACGGAATCTAGTACACAATGAAGAAGTATAAGTAGGAGTTACACCAACCTCTAACTTATCCTTATTGTTCTACTTCTTCTTTTCCTCTTCTCTCTTTAAGACAAAGGAGGTCCCTTAGCATGGACTGTACGCGTTCGTGACCGGGTGTGGGTCGATCATGGAAATAAAGGGGAGGTACGACGTCTTAACCGAACCTACCACGGCCACCCTATAGGTACCAGATACACGGACTCAAACAATACAAACCCTTCTACCTATTTTCACTTGTTGTATGTAAATTCTTTCCTAACGACCCCTAGCGCTACCCTTTACTACTCGGGTTCGAACATCTACAATGGCAAACCTGAACCTCTTTAACCTTAGGACCCATGTCAAGACACTAGTCCCAATCGCTGTCCACTTTTTACCGTTGTCTATCTCCCCTCCCCCCCCCTACGGTACGACTCTCCTTACAAATTGAGTGACAACACCAGTCCCCCCCCCCTCATCAGTTCTTTTGTGTGTATAAATTTATTGTACTTTTTTTTTATAAAATTAACATTTAGACTAGCCTTATTACGAGTTATAACGCAACCTATTTACCCCCTACTCTTGTACCCACGTAATACGTAGACCCTATTATCAATATCGCCGCTTTTT
>MU134754.1:11172-53286 GCA_015039355.1 Ramaria rubella
CGGGTTCTAGCATGGAAACGTGGAAAGATGGATGAACAGCGCACATACTGTCAGGTAGTCAGAGAATAAAGGCTCTATTACTGGTACCGGGTGCGATGATATCAAAAGGTCCGAGGTATTTTTCAGTGAGCTTCTTTGAAGGTCAGGTTGTGCGGAAAAATTCAGTCAGCTTTGACAAAGACTTTGTCGCCTACTTTGAAGTCCAGAGCTTGAGAACGTTTCTTGTTTGTGGGTTCCTCATATGGGGATTGCACGTCAGAAATTCTCTTTTGGAGTTCCTGGTGGAGTTCATCTAAGTCAATTGCAAAATCTTTCACACGGGATGAAATGAGATCGCGTTCAGGATGGACAGAAATGTCGGGATTGTAACCTTTGTTAGCGAAAAACGGAGAGACACCTGTTGTTGCGTTTGGAGCGTTGTTATAGGTGAATTCTGCAATTGGAAGAAGTTCAGCCCAATTGTCTTGCTGATAGTTACAATAAATGCGAAGGTATTGTTCAAGAGTCTGATTCATTCGTTCGGTTTGTCCGTCGCCTTCGGGGTGATATCCAGAGGTGAAGTGGAGATTCATGTCTAGCGCCTTTCCAAGTGTGCGGAAGAAAGAAGACACAAATTCGGAACCTCGATTGGAGGTGACGTGAGTCGGAACACTGTGCTTGGAGAAGACGTGGAGAACGAAAAGCTGAGCGAGCATCGGAGAAGTGATCGTCGTGACTGTTGGAACGAATATCGCTTGTTTCATGAGTCTGTCAATGATAACGAGGATGCTGTCAAAACCCGATGAAAGTGGAAGCCGGTCAATGAAATCCAAGGATATAGAATTCCACGGTCTTGGTGGAATTGGTAGATGCTTAAGGAATCCATAAGGCCAATGTCATTGGGATTTTGATCGCATACATGTTGTACAGGATTTGACATAAGAGATAACAAAGTTTCGGAGTTTCGGCCATGTATATTCACGTCGGATGTTGCTGAGAGTCTTGTTTTGTCCGAAATGTCTGGAGATCTGGTGGTCATGCAGATATTGTAAAACACAGAGTCGGAGGTCGTTAACGTCAGGAATGTAGATTTGATTGTCGAGTTGGAGGAGTCCTTGAGGATCGACTGACCATCGGGGTGTCAGAGGATTTGCGGGATAGTCGGACATTGCAGGATCGAAGGAGATGGATTGTCAGATTTCTTCATGGAGTTTCTCGAAGTCCATGATGGTAACTGCGTGGAGAATTGTGACGTTAAGGGATGTGGCTCAGAGGGACAATGACAGCTGTTTGTTAGTGAAAACCAGGCGGAAATTGTGCAGGTTAATGCTGGCATAGTCGCTACTCCCCTCTTTAGGATAGACATCCCATCGCCTAGTTAAAGAGTTGGGTTTTGTTCTGAGTTTCCTGGGTTGGAATCAGATAATGAGGTTGAACTGACATAGGTATTCCGACCATCATACTTGTCGTCGGTTTAGAAGCTTGGTGGTCGCAAAATATTCAAGGTTCTTGTGGTCGGTTACAATGTCGATGGTGGAACCGGAACCTTCGAGGTAGTGTCACCAAATCTATAAAAGTCTTCTGAACCGAAAAGGCAAGGAATAAAGTGCAATGGACATAGTAGTTTAATTCCGGGGCTATAAAAATTCACCAATAGAAAAGATACAACAAGTGAATTCTGAACCAAAAAGGTCATGAAAAAATCAATAGAGAAGAGTTGACCCCTAGGATAATCAGTCTGCCATAAGCAGAACATTTACCCCATTTGGAAGAATGATTATCCATGGGATAAACTCTTATCCATTGACTTTTTCATTGCCTTTTCGGTTCAGAAAACTTGTTATATATTGCCTATGGGTGAATGATTATCCAAGGGATAAACATTTATCCATCAGGTTTTTCCTTAGCGAAAAACTAAAGAAAAATGTTGGATTATCCATTGGCTAATAGTTTTGAAAAATCTCATGAAAATCTCATATATTTTACTAATTTTCTCACCTTTTTTCTACTATGAAATCTTGGATAAATTTTGGTTCTTTCTGTTGAAAATGTCAATGAAAACCAAGATAGTCCTACCATTGTCTTGTGGAAGTTGCATTAATCGGATCATGAGTAAAGTCGGTTATTTCACACATGTTACATCCACTTCCCATGACAAGAAATGTGAAGTATCTACCAGATTTGCAGGTAGTAAACTAAGATATCAGTCCAAATAGTTGAGGACTGAAACGCAGAGCATGTCGCTGAATATGTCATTCACGAATTGCTGAAAAGCGGCAGGTGTGTTAGTTACACCAAAGGGCATAACATGCCATGCAATGCCCCCAGTGTCAGGTCCTGAATGTGGTTTTCCACTCGTTGCCCTCTCTAATGCGGACTAAATGGTAAGCATGTTGGAGATCGATTTTGCTGTAAATCTGCACTTTTCTGGGGCTTTCCAAAAGGTCGGAAAGTCGGGGAAGCAGATATCGGTCTTTTTTTGTGATCTTGTTGAGACTGCAGAAGTCGATACAAAGTCGGAGTCTGCCTAATTTCTTCTTCGAGAATAGTACCAGAGCACCGTGTGGAGAAAGTGAAGGGCGGATGAATCCTATGGCTAGTGCCTTGTCAATGAACTTTCAGAGTGTTTCTAGCTCAACTGGATAATGCGGACTAAATGGTAAGCATGTCAGAGATCGATTTTGCTGTAAATCTGCACTTTTCTGGGGCTTTCCAAAAGGTCGGAAAGTTGCGGCAGCGGATATTGGTCTTTTTTGGTGATTTTGTTGAGACCACAGAAATTGATGCAGAGTTGGAGTCCGCCTAATTCCTTCTTTGAGAATAGTACTGGAGCACCGTGCGGAGAAAGTGAAGGGCAGATGAATCCTATGACTAGTGCCTCGTCAATGAACTTTCAGAGTGTTTCTAGCTCAACTGGAGATAGGGAATAAATGGTTCCCAAGGGGGGACTCTCTCCCTCTATCAAGTCAATCTTGAGATCGTATGGTCGATGATCAGCGAGGATTTCCACTTTCTTCTTGCTGAAGATGTCAGAAAACTTGTGATATTCCGATGGAACACTGTCAAGATTGGCCATTGGATCAGGATTCGGGGAAGTGTCGATGATGGAAGTGGATCTTCCTTTCGGAAATACGCATAACTGAAAGATCTCCTCGTTACCTAGTTTGCACAAGCGAGCGAACGCAGAAGCAGGGACTAGGTCGATAGGTGAGTCTTGTTTGGATGTTGAAGGGGAGTCCGCGCAATCAGATTTTGGGATTCCAGGAACCGCAGAGGTGGATTTCGCAGAGAGTGACGTCGGAATTGAATCTCGCTGCTGAGGAATGCAGAATGATATACTACTCATTACCCAGTCAATCAATGGATTGTAGCGGGTGAGCCAGTTGTGTCCTAGCATGATGGAGCAGCTAGAATCAAGCAGTGTTACATACATTGCAACAACCTGATTTTCGCTGGATGGAAAGCGGATTGGCATATCAATAGTCTGCATGATTGAGACATTAGAAGTGCTGTCAAAAGGTTTTAGCAGAATTTGCGGGATGTTGTGGAACTCTAGCGGAAGCTTGGAAGCAAATGATGAGTCTCTAAAACAATGAGTGGAACCGGAGTCCACAAGAGCTTGAATATTAGTATTCAGAATAATGTTGGAAGTCAGTCGTATAGTAAGAGAATCAGATTTTGAAAGAGCGGAAGCATTGAGTTGGACCTCAGAAAACGCACAGATGAAATCAACGCAACTCTGGGTCTGTGCGGAGGTCTCAGAGCTGCTTATTATTATTTTGAATCCATAACGGCCGCAGGTTCAGCTTTGGACTCGGGTTTGCTTGAAATTGCGGAGGCCGCTTGGGCCTTCGATTGAGCATTAGAGAGGTTGATCGTGGACAGTCCTTCGCGATATGCTCGGGTTTCCCACAGAACATGCAAAGGTTTTGGTCCATGCGTCGCTGTCTCTCCTGTTGCATTAGTTTTCCGTCTTTTCCAAGTATATTGGGGACATCCGGAGTTTTTTGGAAATTCGACATGGAGGACTGAGGTTTGGTAGAGGAGGCAGAAGCCAAACTGTTGTTGTTGTTTGTCCTCTTCTGCGATTGGTTTGATCGGGATTCTTGCTTGTCCGATTTGCTGCTATTACTGGAGTAGTTATTATTGGAAGTGGTGGCACGGTTGACTTCGCCTCATCGTTCCCAATAACGGCTGTCGATGGTTTGCACGAGTTGTCAGAGTTCCGGAAGCATCTCGGCTTGGTCTCAGGTTGCAAGAATATCTTTAATATGATCGGGAAGTTTAGTATAAAAACTCCTACGAAGGGTGGCGTCACCCCAATTGACTCTAGTGGCTAGGCGGTTGAACTCTATGATGAACTTAGTGATGCGTTGGTTGTCGTGCATTCGGAGATTGTCGAGTTCACTTTCCGCATCGCCGATGGGATCGTAAGCTCCGAAATTCTCTCAGAGTACTGTTGTGAAGTCCCGATAGTTTGTAAGCCAGGGCGGGTCTTGGAAGGCATCGTTGTCTAAGAGTTCAGGCTCGAAAAAATCTAAAGCTGTCCCTTTTAAAAAAGAGATAGCGTAAGTAACTTTTGCTTTGTCACTGGAAAAGGTCTGAGGACGATTATGGAAGTGGAGCTTGCATTGAAGGAGGAAGGGATGGAGTTTTCGGGAGTCTGATCCATTGAAGGTGTCAGGTTTGCGGAGTTTGGTTTTTCCGGTTTGACCCTTGTTCGGAGTTCCCATGTGCTTGGCTATCTGTTTTAAAGCTTTTAACATAGCCTTCCCCTCATCTTCTTCATCGTCATCGCTGTCCTCATTGTTGTTGATGTTGTTGTTGTCACCAGGGTCGTCTTCCGGTTCGTTATTCGGAAGGCTAGATCCGGGGTCTGTGATTCCAGTGACAGTACAGGATCTGGTAGAAGGCATAATGAATGGATCAAGAGTTTTAGTTTGAATATACTGTTATGAACTAGATTTCTTCTCGTCGGATGTCGGAATTGTTGGAATGTCAGAGTTCGGGATTGGAGTTGGAAATCGAGATGTATGGACGTTGGCTTCAACTTATAGGTTGCACCCTCTTGGATCCTTCGTGTCCTGGTATTTTGGAAGGTCGGAATGTCGGAGGAGTTGGACAAGATTGGAGAGTCAGATAGGACTTAGAAACGGAAGTGAGAAGTCATCAAGTCAAGGTGGGTCAATATTCGAACTGGTTAATGAGTACATGGAGGAGTCGTATATAACGAATTGATATAATCCGAATCGGAAAGATATGAACACGGAAATCTGAAACGGAGCGAAACTGGGATTGGGGTAGAAAGTAAATATGGACATAAGACCGAAGATGTAGATCTGATAAAAATCACTAAATATAGATGGGATGGGGATAAGTAAAAACGGGTGGAGTAAATTGGAAATACAAATCGGAATATATTGGAGAAAAGCAGAAAAGCTGGGAATGAATCTGGGTTCTAACACCATAATCCTTATGTTTCAGCAACAGGGTTTTCAGAACAGTGTAAGACATGGAAAACTTAAGTTGCATTTATTGTATACCATTTGCCTTTAGCTCAGTACATAACTAGTATAGTTAGTCTATTAACTTTAATTTAGTAACCACCATCTACATGCTCTTTTTCAGACAGAGTGTATGCGTTTGTCAAAGGCTCCATCTTATATGGTTTTTAACACAAACACACACATGCATGCATATATATTATGTGAATTACTGAACATTTCTGATATTGTAGTTTCACAGTGCACATACCAGGATCAGCTCAGAAGCCACATGGAGGCTTGTTCCTTCAAGAGTCTCCCTGAACTTGAGATATTGCCTAGTCTATATCATACTCACATGATTCAACACTAAAAAAGATTGCCTACCAGAATAGTGAGTAGTGGCAGGAGTGTGGGCATGAGTGTATGGGCAAGGGCGAGTCATGCTAGCAGTGCAGGTGGGGGTGATGTAACTTCGTAGTCTGTGCCAATGCTCATACTTGCAGAGTGTTGTGTGGTGCAAATGTTGTGCTGAGGTTTGAGGTTAAGTTGGAAGCTGCAAGATCCAAGAACTGGCACAAATGCACCTCTAGTCAAATCTAGCATAATGAACAGTGATGAAAGTACCATGAAAATCATGCTGTTACAATTCCCCAGGGAGGACAAAGTCCAATGGGAATTGTTCGTACCGTCCTGCAGGATATCAAAAGTTCATTCGCCATTCTCTATTGTAGTTCCCATGAATAGAATCGATTAGAATTTTAAGTTCCCACGATTAAAGATTTGAAGTTCCCACCCTCAAGATAGTGTTCGCTAGTTCTTGATGGTCCCAATTTGGTATCGGCTGTTCCTGGAAATAGCCTGAGGATTCTCCATACTATCATGCTTTGCCCACTGTTTTTTAGAAGCTGGTTCATTGCAGTTAAGCTTTTCAATGCAATATATGAGAATTGCCCTTCACAGTTCCTTAAACCATGCTTTCCTTCCAGTGCTGGACATTGAAAGTGATCATGAAAAAATGGTCACGTGGTTGCACTATCTATGATCCTGATCTATTTATAGACACATCTGTTCTATAGACATGCAACCCTCGCAAAGAAAACTGTCCTGTGTATTTGTTCTAAAATGTTTAAACGTGGATGTATTTTGAAGGACACCCACATACATGTAAGTGAGCTTGATCCTGAGGGCCCAGTGCAGGGCATTGGGTTACTGAAAGATAAGTTGGGATTTCGAGATATTTTCGTGTAAATTCCTGTCACTTTAAAAAGAATACAATGTAACCTGTGTATTGTCATTAAAAATAGTTCTGCTTTCGATAAACTACATACAGTCTATACTGTTGGCTGAGTGACTGAAACTCCATGTATGCACAATGTGAATGACCTGCTCACAGATCCCACATATTTTTTATTGCGAAAATGAGGGTCTTGCATGGACATACCACTAGTGCATCTGTGATTAGTGGGCTAGGCTCTAGAAGCCAAGAACTTGGATTGAAAAAAGGTTAGGGGCCATCTAAATGCAGTAGTTGTATTTGAAACGTGCTGATGGTTTAATGCCAGGAAGAATGCCCAGCTGATGATATGCCAACCTACAACCATGCCATTTCAAACTACCTCCAAAACAAGAGTGTCATAATCATCATTGTAATAGCCACACATTATTATGTAAATAGTACTTATTACATGTTGGATATTTCTTGCAAGTATTCTATCCAAGGGACAAAACATCCCCATCTTGATCAATTTATTTCTGGGTAATCATGTTTATGATAATGAAATTAAGATCAAGAATCTATATGATTAAGAGGCCTTCTGTGTTCGAAAAGAAAGACAGTCCAAGTGTTCTGCCATCATTTTTCCTGCTAGTCAAATTACGTAACGGGATTGGAATCCAATCCTGTTACGTAATTGCTTTCATCAAAACTTTCATAGCGTTGCCAGTGTTATACCGTATCTTCACCCTCATTTCAAACCAGCCTATAGGTTTATTGAGGTTCCATCCATTTTCAGTGGAGGTATGTGTTTTTACAACAACGTCCAACTTCTGGCTGATCTCTCCTTCGCATATGCCAATGCAGCGGTGAGTCTTAACTGATGCACGTGTACATCCAGCTGCAGCCAAGAATTTTTGGGGGCCATGCTGTAATTTTCAAGTAAGTCGTGATGCTTGTTGTGCATGTGTATAGTTGCATGCGGAGTTTGCCTCGCTTGTTTAGTTGTGAGCTCACACCGAGTGCTAATTATGCTTCCATGCTCTTGAGCATAGAGTACTGGTGGCTGCATTTATTCTTTATGGTTTAGTATCGTCGGTTTCGCTGATGTCAAAGTTATATTGAGGTATGTTAGCCATCCACTGTTATACCAAGGTATGTGCGTCTATCCACTGTAACACTGAAAGGTATGTGGCTCTATCTACTGGGATGTGAAAAGGTATGGATCCATTCAATGTAACAACAAAAGGTATGTCTATTGTGAACTTCCTGTCATACCCTAGGTAAGTCAAGGTGGTCTGAGGGTGTGTGTGAGACATGGTGTTGTGTGGCTAAAGATTTTGTGTGCATGCAAAGTTGCCGTGGCATGTCCTAATCCACCAGCACCAGGTGCCGCACACACCTACATGCACCGCTGCTGCCACTGTTGCATGCATGCGGTATTTAACCCAATGTCAAAGGTGAGTCCACTGTAACACAAAGGTACATGATACAAAGGTATGTGGACCCATGCGAATGTATGTAGATCCGTCCAATTTGAGACCAAGGTATGTGAACCATGATGGTTCGGTGTTTTCTTCCTGTGGTACCTAGGTAAGTTGGGGTAGCCTGAAGGTACATGTGGTAGCTGGTGTTGTGTGGCTAAAGACCTTGTGTGCATGTGAAGTTGCTGCGGCATGTCCTAATCCACCAGCACCAGGTGCCACACACACCTGCATGCACTGCTGCTACCACTGCTTCATGCACGTGGTGTTGTGTGTCTAAAGTCCTTGTGTGCATGCGAAGTCGCCGCAGCATGTCCTAATGCACCAGCACCAGGTGCCACACACACCTATATGCACCGCTGCTGCCACTGCTGCGTGCATGTCATATTTCACCCAATGTCAAAGGTGTGTCCACTGTAACACAAAGGTACTTGATAACAAAGGTATGTGGACCAATGCAAATGTATGTAGGTCTGTCCAATTTGAGACCAAGGTATGTGAACCGTGATGGTTTGGTGTTTTCTTCCTATGGTCCCTAGGTAAGTTGGGGTAGCCTGATGGTACATGTGGTAGCTGGTGTTGTGTGGCTAAAGACCTTGTGTGCATGCGAAGTCACCGCAGCATGCTGCTGCCACTGCTTCATGCACGTGGTGTTTCACCCAATGTCGAGGTGCGTCCACTGTAACACAAAGGTGCTTGATACAAAGGTATGAGGGCTTATTGGAAGCCATGTCAAAAGGCATGTCGGTTGTGAGGCTTAGCTGTCATCCTCTTGTCATACCCTAAGTAAGCCAGGGTGGTCTGAAAGCGTGGCTACTTGGTCTCGTGTGACCAAAGTACATGCGTACTTGCATAAAGTCACCATTACATGTCTTATGTCCATTAGCACCAAGTGCCTGCATACATCCACACTGCAACAAGCAGTGGTATTTCACTTGATGTCAAAGACATTCGCTGTAACACAAAGGTATGTGGGTCTATCCAAAGTGATGCCAAAAGGCATGTGGATCCAGCTGCTGTGATGACAAAAGGTATGTTGGGTGTGACTATGAGCATCCCGCTCCCTGTTAGGTGCAGCCATTCATACAGCAGAGAGCCTTCGCTCATGCAAAAACAACACCTGCTATGTCAAACTTTGTAGTGAGTCGGGAAGGTAGGGTATCCTGAAGGTC
The DNA here is from genome assembly GCA_015039355.1 of Ramaria rubella. Lineage (NCBI taxonomy): Eukaryota > Fungi > Basidiomycota > Agaricomycetes > Gomphales > Gomphaceae > Ramaria > Ramaria rubella. The sequence goes on from MU134754.1 coordinate 20,507, forward strand.
AGCATGGTACCAATCATCCTCAATTTTTGTGTGCATCAGCATCTTGGATGTCCTAATGTCGACCAGTTTTGAGGGTTTCATGTTATCGGACATATCATCGGCTTTTCACATCAAGATGTTAAAGCTGCGGTAGTTCACCTTGTGCAGAGGTTCGTGATAGCCACAGTCGATTGATTTCCAAAGTTTAGACCAAGCTCCTGTTTTCGTGCCAAACATCTTACCACGTTGATAACCAGGTCTCTGCTCATTTGTTCTCCCCATCATTACTAGCATCCACTTGCAGACCCAGTCTGTTGCTGTCTCCCATGTTTCTAACATATGTAGCATCGCACTGGTGACAGCATTTGAGTAACACCTTTAAGTGCCACTTTTTATCTAGCAGGTCCTTTTATTGTTTTTTTTTTCATGGTATGTGGCAAGCTTGGTGTTAATATAATGTAGCAGGAGTTTTCTTGGACTATTCTTTCGCTTCAGTGCTTGTGTGCTAAACAATGCGATGCTTTCCCCCCTGGGGTGTTCTAATGCACCCTCATGTTTTTCTTGTTGTTTGTTCTGCTGTATTATTTGCCAAAACTCACACACAAACATGACGGCACCTCTGAGAGCTGGGTTGTTGTGCTATTGTCCATCTGTTCTCCTTCTTGACCTGCTCAGCTTCTTGTGTGAGGTACTATTTCAGACAATAGTTCCCTCAGAAGACAGTAAAGAGCCTCCTTGATGTCAATCATGAAGCTAGTCTTATTTTAAACAGCTTGAACACTGATGGATGGTTCGTCCCTACATAATGGATGACACAAAATGATTATGTAATGGGATTGCATTCCAATCCTGTTACATAATTTGTGATATTATTGATCACATGACCACGTCCTCACGCATGACGTGGCTCTTCCATCCACGTCAACCACGACATGAGACTTATTGATTGCAGGTATCTTACCCAGATTCATTATACCATTGGTATAGGAGGGACCTGTAAGCATGCTGTTTCATTGAGCGACACTCTAGCCTTACGATCGTGTTCCGGCACAGGTGTACAAAGCGGTGGATTTGAAGACCGCAGAGATCTGTGTCGTAAAGGTAACTCGTGATCAACCAAGCTTTTGGAGAGAGGTGCTTGCTTATGCACGATTACGGAACATCCGGGGCACCCCAAGGCTTCTGTGGTATGGCTGGACTTCTGAAGGGTTTATTATGGTTTTGCAAGGCCTGAGGGCCAATTTGGGAAGGCTCATGGCAATATGTCTGCTCTTTGGTGTGACTCCCCATATCTGTTATCTGGCCATTGAAATGGTAAAGGCTTACTAACTTCCAGAGGCGGTACACTCATTTATGTCAGATATCTCAGATACAATCTGTCCATGGTGCAGGATTGGTGCACGGTGACATCAAACCAGAAAATTTTGCTCTGGGAGCAATACATAGCTCTGAAATGCTGGTCTACATCCTGGATTTTGGCAGTGCTTTTTGGTACACCGACGATGGCAAGCACATCGAGGACAGGCCTGTAAAGGAATTGTATGTCGGGACAGTCCCATATTGCAGCCTGAGATTTCACGAAAGACTTCATAGTTAACTTCCTGTGTCAGCTTCAAACCCCATGATTAAAGTAACTGTCCTTCCAGAGCTTTCTCGACGAGATGATATAGAATCACTGGCATACACCCTCCTGGACATACATGCACCAGGCCTGCCCTGGTGGAATAAAAAGAAGAAAAAGGATCTGAATGGTGCCGAAGTTTCTGAAGATTCCGTTTATGCTGAAAAGAAGAAGTTTCTAGAAGATGAAGACTACGACTGTGTTTTCCCAGTGTTTATGGCAATGCTGAGGTATTCCAGAGCATTGGAGTTTCACGACAGGCCAGATTAAGAAATGTTGCAAGCAATGTTCGTGCCTTTAGAAGAGCCATCAGACGAATAGCTCTGTCGCCGTCCTTCCATGATCATCCTCAGGTTCTTTAGATTATTATCCCCAGTTGTACGGTTCAGTGTACTACCTGTGTTGCCACTGCCACATTTTTGTAACCTAACAGACGTCCGTGTACCTTGTATCAGTGTAATCATTTTTCCCCCATTGTTATGTCCGTCCCACTGTATGTACCATGAGCCATGTGGCCAGAGGTACCGACGTCACTCAGCACCACCGATTCTAATCGCCACCTAGGGCCCTCTATCTCCTCCTCTTCCTCATATTCTCGGTGTCTCTTTGATGTGATTTTCCTTGTGGGGACTGGATGTCTAACCTCTGACAGCGTCCAATGCAAGTATGCCTGTATGCTGAGGGACTGTCAACACATTCACCCTCTTGTCACCTGGATGATACTCACCTTGTCTACCTCTCTATTTAGCACTTCGATAGCCCTCACCAGGGTGAATAAGATCCATCTACCTTTCTTGGTATGGTTTAAGTGAAAAACAACAGTCACTTCTACCAGGTAGCCCCTTCACAAAGTAGCAGGATTGGTATGTTCATGGCATACCATCCTGTCTGCCGTAAGGGGGAGAAATCACCCAATATATCAGATGGCTCACTGCTTTTTATCTGACACAATGACTTTCCTTTCGTAGTATTCAACCAAAGAATCCAAAGACGGCCACAACCCTTTGGATTTGCCTCAATGTGCCAAATGTCCAAGAGGGTCAACATTTGGTGGAAATTCTGTGAGTTTTTCTTCTCTTTTGTGTGTGAAGTAAGGGCTCTGGAGGTCAAGAGCAGCGTGGCCTTCAAACTCGGTAGGTTGCCAAGATTGGCAGCTGTTTGTTGGGAAGTGTCGGGTCATGATCTCGTGAATGGTCCTGAAACCCATCATGCTTTGCTCAAACCCATGGCTGCCTAAGCCTGAGATTCAAACCATCTGCTTTGCCCATGTGACATTTCGTGGTAACCTATTCCTTTGAGCGAAGGCCTTCATAACCTCATAAAACACTCACTGGTCCAACTGGAGGATCAGTGGGAGATGAAAATCAACAAGATAACCCTGAACACGGAAAGTAACCTCCTTATCAAGACTTTTGGGTTGGTCTTGCCATTTGAGGACATATTTGTCAGGGTTTGCAGTGTCTGCATCCTCAGGCACCACTTCAAGAAGCATGGCTAGTTTGGTGGGCTCCTGAAAACAACTTTAGACCAAATGTGCGTGGCCTTGTGCTGCAGTCCTACCTGTAGATGAAGATACTTGGTGCTATGTTTGCATATGCTGGCCAGACATTCTTCTTCTTCAAGAGCGTCATCTGGTGCTCCCCAAAATTAGCAGGAAGTCCCACGCAAAACGCAAGACTTATGGTAAACATCGCTAGAAAGCTCACCTACCAAACAACCATCCATAGCACTGTGAGAAAGAATAGATGAGCATCGCCTGCTTTTAACAGTGTTCATGCCCTTCGTTGGATGAACCTCTTTGTATGCGGATCAGGTGGACTGACCCTACCACCTTCTACATCGCTTTGGGGCTACCGTCTGTCTACTCATCTCACAACATGTCAGATAATAATCACGCCAATCATGTAAGAAGAATATATGACGAAGACATCACTATGTTGTGTCTGTGTATCCAGAGGGATTAGTGCAGGGTCCCTCTTGGGATTAGGCAAGGATACACAACAAGACCCTGGACGATAAAAGCCTGGTTTCAGGAGGGAATACATGTGCACCATGTGTAGTTATGTCTGTTGGATCCTACACCATCAGGATGTCGGCCCATGGTGCTTGGCCTCACGCTTGCTTGATGGGGGCACAGTTGGGCTGCCCATCGCCTGGCTCATCACTGGTTTTTGGGTGCTTCTTTCATGACGTGGGCTCAGTGGTGAAATGCAACATGGGACATGGGTAGGCAGATAAGTGTGAAAGCATGAGTATCTATGTACCTGTATAAAATTAACGATACATCCTGCTTTCTTCTCCACCCCCCACCCCCCACCCCCAGTCTTTCTTTACTCTCAATCCTCTCCCTGTACATTGTGTTCATAAATGGCTAAAGGGATACCTACAAAGCGTGCACCACAACCCACACCCTCTGCCACCACGTCTAGAGCCCAAAGGGCCACTGCCCATGCTGGGAAAAAGAGCATCACAGACGCTGAGTCAGCAACTGTTGTTGCAGACTCGAGGTATCGTGCCTAGTGTTGTCCCTCTGTCCCAAAGTTCCTCACTTTACAACAGTGCTTCGCCCACCAAGAAAAACGGCAGTGTGAAAAAAAAAAACAGGAAAACCCTCTGCTGACACTGAGATAATATCAGTCCATTCAAGGTGTGTTACATCGCTTTTGAATTTAGCCTGTCTCACCTCCCTTTTCCTTTACAGCTCCCTGTTCGTGGAATCATCGTTTTTCCTGAGACAGTGCACTGACGTTTGGGGGCCAAGGGAGCCTGTGGCAAATAGGTATGCCTCATGTTACACTTGCATTACATCCCACTCACCAAGATCTGAATATGGTAGCTCACCTCAACAGTAGGCATTCTCTGGTGATTTTCTCAAGCCACGTCTCACATTTTCCACCAGGACTAGAAGCTTGAAGAGGGAACGTACACCATCTCTGGTGGTGAAGCAGGAAGATGATGTTGAAGAGGACAAGTATGCTCTCATTGTATTGCCCCACACCCCATCGATTGACCAAGCTTCAATTTACTATGTAGTCCCTCTCCCTCGAAAAAGAGCAAGAAGCAACTACAGGGGATTATCCCTACGAGTGATGAAGAGCCTGTCAGAGAAATCGCAGCTGCCAATGAAGGAGGTTGGAGTGATGGTTCATCATTGTCTGGTTTTATAGTTGACAATGATGTCTCCTTAGAGGTGATGACAGACTCAGGGAATGAAGCTGTTTCATCGGGAGAGGTCTTGTAAGCTACCTATACACAATGGTGTTCATTTACCCACCATGCCATGGTCTGATATCTCCATCACTAGACCATCATCTCCCCCAAAGCATCCTGCCAACAAGGGCAAGGGGGTTCAAGAGCTGCAGTCCCAAACAATCATCGACCATACTCAGATGGTGGATCAAGAGAGAGTCCTCGAGGCAGTGGGGCTGCTACGAAGGTGTGTGCCTGCTTCCTTCATGTCATCTTACTCGTGTTAAACCATGGATTGTAGCAAGGACTCCTATGCTCAATTGGCTCAGGCCCCTGGGCATCCACCAGAGGTTGATCACCCAGCTTCATCGGCATCGTTGCATTGAAATGAGGAAGAAGAAAGCCCCATCCTACAGAGTCCCATCAGGCTCTCACAAACTTCCCAATCCCACCCTCCACATACTCCAAAAGTGGGTGAACAAGGCGCCTCTGGATCAGGAGCTTCTCAGGCCACCTCAAGCTGGGATGACAATGGGTATGTGGTCACTGCTCCTTTGGCTATTTGTCGATCGTGACTTTGTTTGATTCACCATGTTCATCATATTAAGACCGAAGGGCCCAATTCTACAGTAAGATGGTGGATCTTATTCCACTTTGATCCCCTGACCATTGATTGATCCAGCAACTCATATTACCGGTGCATGAAAGAATATCAGGCCAACAGACCTGCCAAATGTGCCATTTTGGATGATATTTTAGATCTGTCTAAGGAACATTGTGAACTACTCCTTGATGCGCCTCGCTGGAGCTCATATGTGTTTCAAAGAAACTCCTACCCACCTATTCATTTGTTCCTACAGTGTCATTCAATGGAGCACAGAGTATCCCCCCAGGTTGTGGACTTACAAAGATTTTTCTGAACGGCTATTGGTGGAGTAAGCATTCACCAACTGCCTGGGCTTGACTTCTCATCTTGTATTCTAGATGGTTTCGAGACTTCCTGAACAAGCTGTACTATGGGAAAAACTATGCCAACTTTGCAAGGTTTCCAGAAAGCAAGCATGTGTGGAGATCCGTGCAGGACCCAAGTGCCTTTGGAAAGAGTGGAAGCTATGTCACAGACTGGCAGTTCAACAAGGGAGCGACGGTCAATGTGCTACTGGGTGGTGTAGGGTTGTGCAAGCTCATCGATCATATCCTGCTGAATGGCAAGCTCCATCATCAAATTTGCATCTATCCCTTGGATGGTGAATGGCAGAGGTTTGTCACCATGATCGGGACAGTCTACATGACTGGATCTCTGGAGTTCAACACTTACAAGGGTGCCATAGTCATTGGCACCCGAGGGGTAAACGGTGAGCCCTATGAAAGGCTTTGCTTCTTTGAAAAGCTAACTGCACTATAGCCAACAAAAGCCAAACCAACCTTGCTGTGAGCAGCAAGGGAAAATTTGCAAGCAGTGCGTGGTCACCGTCCAAACACAAAGTGGCTGTTGGGCAGGATAAAGACAAGAAGAAATGGGCAAACACCATGTAGGGGAATGCAGAAGGTATTTTCCCAGCACCATGTGTTGTGACATTGTCTCTTACCCCACACAGTGCCCATCTACGACAGCAGAGGGCTCAACATACCCTGGGACGATGTAGAGAACAGGCCCAGAGTCAGCCATGATTTGGACTTGGACTCCATTGTCGTCATCACTCACACCACCAGTCTTTATGGTGAGAACAATGTTTCTCTGAACGTGCAGTTTGTAGTCCAGATAGCATAGCTTTAATAACATTGGGACACATTTTGTGGTTCAATGTTTCACCATAGATTCTCAGGGAGTGAAATTGAATGAGACATGCATCTGGAGTCAGACATTACATTAGGACTTAGGTTACCAAGGGAGGGGGGAAGAAATGAAAAAAAACCAAGGTGTGGTGGGACCCAGTGATGTGTTGAGACACTGAGCGTGGGCATGGCTGGACAAAAACGAAAAAAAAAAACTAGCAGAAGAAAGCCTCTCATTCAAACTGCAGGAGGCTGTTTCATCATGTTTTTGTGTGTGGACAGGGTGAATGGACCTCCTAAGCAGAAACCGTGAGGTTTTTGACCAGCCTATTCCCACAACTGTGACCTTATAGTATGATAGCTGAGAGAATGTACTTTGGCCCTGGTAGTGAAACTTTGCAGCTGAGAAATATGTTGGTCAAAAAGTGAGTAAGCGGTATGTGTTGTAAGAAGTGGGTCAATGCAACACAGCAAGATTATGTAACGGGATTGGAATCCAATCTCGTTACGTAATCGCATAACATTGTCTAGGTGGGCTACTGGTTCATCTAATCTTTTTGAATAGGGATCGATAATACCTGTGATTCCCGGTGTCAAGAAGCAGAAGGGCATCTAAGGTGTGATTTTACGAACCTTTCCATCACATTGTAACCCAAATGTGAGAACAAACTCTGTACCCTGAAAGCGAAACAGGCTAATCGCTAGGCAATCTCCCCCAGTTGATATTGATGGACATCACCTCCATGTGAGACACATTTATTCTCATCAACAGTGAGACCATCTGGATCAATCAGGCATCTCCATCTGACAAAAATTACATATGGACCACTACCACACCATGGTGCTCTCCCTTGCAATTGACCCTGTCCAACCCCCCCAACACTTAACTTTTTTGGCCCCTAGTGCAATGACTATCCTCCTAGTGTGCCAAGGATATGAACCATGTGTCCCCACGTTGTATGATTTGGATTATTTCTGAGGATTAATCAACACCGACATAACCAACACCCTTCGATATATTGACGCCCTCCTCCCCACCTATTTTTCCCATCTCCCCTTCTCCTCCCAACCCAGGTCTTTTGTGTGTGAAATTTGGGTACACTCTTGGCTGCCGTTTTGCAAGCTCAAGTGCTTGCTGATGTTTTGAGTCTTTGTGCAGATTGGGACTCAAAGACGTGAAGATCCTTGGCCAGCACTTCAGCAATATTATGCAGAAGCAAATGGACCATACACAAAGCTGGACCTAAGGCGTCGCAAGTTTGAGTCCTGGGACACTCTGGTCGTCATAATGCAGGGTGTCATGCATCTCGGTCTATTCCTTCAGTGGACCCTACTGAGATATGACACGTCTTTCACCCAGTATGATGCTCTGTCTGATGTGGGAGAACTGTTTGTGCCCCTCCCCACATATAGGAGAGACCCTCTTAACCATTTAAACCACATCTTCGAGGCCCACGTTGTGTATCTCCCTCCTCGTGTGACAATGGCAGCTGTTCCTACACCTGCCCAAGTCAAAATCCAGAAGTAAGCTGACTGAAGCAGCACCCTCTGTAGACATGCACACTCACTGCTTTCGAAGGATCGTCGACTTTGCCTGGTACATCCCTCTGTGGTATTTTGACCTGGTTTGGAAGATCCCATCCTCCAAGCTGGAACCTGAGCAGTGGCACGAGCTGGCAGTCAAAATGGATTATTTGAGAATGGTACGGTTGGACCATGGTCTCTGGCACCTGTGCTCATCACCAGACAGGCAACAACCCCTGAATCACTCAAGGTGCCCTTTCACAGGCATTTCAGTGCTGCAATTCAGATTCTCGCACTGGCCTGGGGTGACACCCTGGAGATTAGAGGAAGCAGGCTTCAAGACCTCTCCTGGGCTACATACGACCGTGTTGAGCTCCTGAGTGGGATTGGGCTCATCAGCCTGTCAAGCATGCTGACCCTCTCATGGTATGCACAATGCTCACCCACGGTTATACCAGCCACAGTCCCAGAAGAGGATGAGGGAGAGGTATGAGGGCGTGTGGGGAACACTCTGCACATGACCTGTGTGACAGGCTTGGACATGTACATACCTTCTTGCCTGGCAATGCCATTGGGATGTGAGGGGAAAGCACCAAGGCCTATTTTCAAGGCCTATTCCCAAGGCCTATTTATTCCATTGTCAATGGATCGCACTCACACACCTAGTGTATTATCCTTTCAAACCATGCAGGCCATTTGAAAGGATGTTATTAAACACACCACTAAGAGTGGTCTTTATGAAAATTGTTATGAATGTGTAACCAAAGGGAGTGCAGCAGTGCAGTCACCAGAACATCTCAGAGTTTCAAGCAGTGAAAAGTGGTGATAAACACCCTGGATACCCACAGATGCCAGCTTGCCCATCCACTTGTCAAGAGGGCCGATGGGTGAGGATTGGCACCTGGAAACTTTCTAAATCACTTGTGTGACACAAACGTCCTGTGGCACTGAAGCCGACAAACGTCTCATGAGGGGCTGGCCTGTGTCTTCCACCGCTGATGATGACGTAATGGGATTGGATTCCAATTCCATTATGTAACCTGTATGGAGTCGAAACATGTTACATAACGAGATTGGAATCCAATCCCATTACGTAATCCATATGGGCTCGAAATATGTTATGTAATGGGATTGGGACCCAACCCCGTTACATCATCCATGTGGACTTGAACTATGTTATGTAACGAGATTGGAATCCAATCCTGTTACGTAATCTGCATGGACTCGAAATATGTTACATAATGGGATTGGATCTCAATCCCATTATGTAACCACGTCAACTGCACAATGGGTTATGTAACAGGATTGGATCCCAATCCCGTTATGTAACATATTTTGAGCCTATATGGATGACATAATGGGATCAGATTCCAATCTCCTTACATAATACAACTCTGGGTGAGGAGGCCAGCATCACCTGACATGGGATCGGATGGTCTGAGATCTTTCCTATTTCTTGCCTTGCACCATTTTTTTTTTGGAACAATTGCCTTTTTGCCTCATGGACGTGTGATTTTGCCTCCATGCCAGATCATTGATCTGGACGTCGTGGCATTATTGCTGTGTCCGAGGTCTGAAGGCCAACGTGTATAATTTTTTACACCATAGTTCGATATAATTGTGATTTTCACATATAATCTTCAACATGCCATCATATTACCATGGGAACTTTTCCCTGTCGCCATGATGAAACATAAATGGTGTCATTCTCGAGGTTTATCAAGATCCGCACTGCTCCGGGACTCCCAGTACCTGGCCAACCGGCCCAAGGAGGCATGAATGTTGCGGAGGCCACCTCCAGTCTGAATCTGAGAAAATCCTTCGCACTTGCAGGTACCGGCTTCTGATTGCTGTGCCATCTCAAGGCAGCACAACATGTTCGCCCTTCCAGTACATACATATTGATACACCACGCAGCTCAGTAGCAGCCAGGCATATATTGGCACGAGTTCTAGTTGAAGAGGACCAATGATATTTCATTCCTTTCATGAACAGTGCATTCTGAACATGACATCTGTACAAATGACTTGATAGTAATCTATGATTCCAAGCAGTGTGATCTGCACTCACATTTCCACGAGAAAAGTGAATGTTGAGAAAAATTCAGCTATTCTCTAGGCCATACAGGAGACAATGAGATATGAAAATGCCACCACGCCTTTGAAAAATCGCCAGCAAGAGAAGTCTTCTAAGTTCTGCATGTTCAATTGCCTCCCCCATTCTGCTGAGACACCGCTCACTAGATCTCCCCATGAAGGCATCAGCACACAATCACGTAATTCACGACCATATAAGTTCTGTGTCGTGCTATCACCCCCTCACCTTGTCTACAGAAAGCCTCACAACAACTGTGAGCAGACAGAGATGTTGCAAACCATCATTGTCCCTTGTATCACATCCATCATCGCATGCATCCAGCTTCTCACGACCATTTTGGCAGTATTTGACAAGGGAGGTGTTCAGCAGGCTGTGAAAGCACTTGGAATTTTTGCGGCTATGGCCTATGCCCTGTAGGTAATCCATTGTTTTCGTCAATAGAGGCTTTATGGGTCTCTTTAGGTTGAAAATGTACCAGGCACAGGCTTTCATTCCAATGCTTGATGTTCCGAGGGATATAGAAAGGAACGATTCTCGCCCTCCCCCTTCTCGTGTGATTTTTGAAAGAGTTGGGAACCACCACAATATTAGCAATACCTCACCCATGCACAGCTGGAGGCCTGCGATCAAAATTGGGGAGATTCCAGTCACAACTTTGTCTGATACGGCACTTGGTGAGGGCAAGCATCATGAAAGCATGGTGTCAGCATGTGAGGGTGATGGTGTGTTCAGACATGTCGATGAAAGTTTTAGGGCAGTGCCATTTGAGATGCTTACTGAGGTGGAGCATCAGTGCTTAGTGGGAACACAGGAGATTTGGTCAACCCCATGTGTGTGAAGTGTGATGGTGACTGACCTGTTGTGATATATCCTTGAATGTAAGATACCCCACGAATGTTTTCAGTTGGTGATTGGTTTCTATGCAAAACGGCATGGGGGCCCCATTGTTAGGATCAAGTGTAGCTGGATGAAATACAAGACCCAGCAAATGTTGTACCTTATGACTACATAAGCCAAGGCATAAAATCGCATGCTGAATAGATTGAACAATCAAATGGTGGCCACCATGGGTTGGAAGTACAGTCCCAGACTGCAGAAAAGCCGTAGTCAACACAGCAGATGGTGTGCATCTGGTCTGCTACGGTCTGTGCAGAGTTTAAAAGATATTTACATTGTTTTACACACTAAAATGCTCCTCGAGGTATTAACATGTTATTAACCTGTTATTAACAGTGTTAATTAACTGGTGTTATTAACACAAGCGTTCTCTATGGAACCCTGGTTTAGTGGCATAAGGTTCCCATCACAAAATGGCTGACAAAGGATGAATTAAGTCATCCATTGACAGTAAAGTGTTGTGTGAAGAATCTGCCAAGTGTTGGGTGTCTGCCTTGTGTTTGCTTTCCATAGGTATTCTTAATTGCACGATTACGTAATGGGATTGGATCCCAATCCCATTACATAACACATTGTGCAGTCAAGGTGGTTACGTAACGGGATTGGGATGCAATCCCATTACATAATCGATCCCATGACATCACGCATTGGGTGCCAAATATGGTTGCAAGGCAGTAGCATGTAAAGTCTCTGCCATCAACCTGAAAATTTACCCTCAAAGCACAGCTACCCCACTGACCATGCCTCTTAAAGATTTACTAATCCCTGCATCGATTCCCTTTGTGAACAACCACTGGATGACCGAAGTGTTTGTGGTGAAAGGACATAAAAAAGTGTGCTTCAGTGATGAGGTCGCCCGCATGATTATGCCCCTTTCACTTCCTGATCAGAGTTGTAATTTTCTCCTGCGCTTGGCAAAACATGTGGATGACATCCAGCTTAAATTATCAGAGGTCCCTGAGCTTTCAGAACAACTGGGTCTGTCTGAGGCACCACCACCAAAAACAGGAAACGGACACATCGGCCTAAGGCAGCACATCCAACCGTTTTCTACCCATTCATGTGTGCCATAGTTCTTGATCGGTGCTTGTGGTCGCTCGGCTTTGAGAGGGAGATGATCGACATTCAATGGGTCCATCCTCTCAGTGGTCACCTGACCACAGTTTGTCAAACCCCACAAAAACACCTGGACACGCCATTGCAGGGCTTTTGGGTCTCTTATGGTGCCCATGGTTCGGTCGAACTTGGACAGAGGGGGCCCTCAGATGTCGCCCTCAATGCAGAGGTTGTAGTCTGCTCTGCAAACCACAAGAGTACAGCTGAGTTGCATGCAACACTCGGGAACTTGTATGGAATGGCAGGGATTTTGATTTCTCTCTCAGTGGTAAGTGGTTCTCCACCCTCATCCATCCATCGCTCATGTTCTTGAAGTTAAACAAGCAAGACCACTTGGAAAAGGTCATGCAGGCAGTGTTGTGAGCATTGGGTTCTCCTCCTATTCTCCTGGAGTGCTCAGTTTCTTCAACAGGTCAGACTCCCACTGCCCACCAACCTTCCAGGCAAAACTTGTGGACATCTATGGCCATTTATGGTATCAAGATTTGCAGAGTTATTATTATGCAATCGTGGTATCCATTCTTGAGATATGTTCGGACAAGTTTTCAAGGAAAAACGTGGTGATGTATAATTATGACATGCATGACATGATGAAGGTATGCTCGATTGTGGCTTTCCTCAGCTGTGAACTCATGTTAGGCACAGTTAAGTGCCAGCTCGAGAGGCTGCGTGCCTGCCTCAACATTACGTGCCGAAAGAGGGATCTGGGAGCACATCCTCAACATCATAGGTAGCAAGGATAGCCTGCCTCTCCGGCTGCCTACCACCTTCTCTGGCATAGGTGGAAAATCTCTGCAAATCACTCAAGGCACTGACAGCCCTCGTGGTGAAGGGAGCTCAGTGTCCGGTGTGAATTCTGAACTGCAGACCAGGAAAGTGGACCTACAGCTCATGTACCAGCATGAGACCTCGGAGAACCAGTTGGATCAATTGGCCACTGACTTGGGGCCAGTGAACAATGCCGTCTATTTTGTCAAAAGACAGGTTTGGTCACATGGAGGTCTCCTGCCATATGAGGTCCCTGAGAATGTAAGTTCAATCTACACATGTATGATGACAATCCTAGCCTGATGAACCATGTTTCAAGGTGCCAATCAATTTGGAGTCACCTGCACTGGATGATGTCCAAAAGAAGAAAAAGAGACCTAGTTCTCCTTCAAAGAAGCGCAAGAGGGAGCCCTCCCCTGGTTCAGCTGTCACCGAGCCTGCAAAGACCAAAAAACGAACAGGAAGCCAGAGATTTGCCACCTATGTTAGAGAAGGTCGCAGGCAGCCGGAGAGGCTGGCTATTCTTTCCACCAATGATGTTGAGAATGTGCTCCCAGATTCCTCTTTCGGCACGTAAGGTCGAGGCATGCACGCAGCCTCTTGAACTGGCACTTAACTGTGCCTAAATGAGTGCACATCTGAGGAAAGCCATGGGGGAACTTACCTTCATCATGTCATGCATGTTGTAATTATACATCAGTGCGTTTTTTTTCTTGAAAATTTGTCGGAAAAAATCTCAAGAATAGACACTATGATTGCATAATAATAGCTCTGAAAATCTTGATACCGCAAATGGCCGTAAATGTCCACAAGTTTTGCCTGGAGGGTAGGTGGGCAGTGGGAGTCTGACCTGTTGAACAAACTGAGCAATCTAGGAGAATAGCAAGAGAATCTGATGCTTACAAAACTGCTTCCATAAACTTTTCCAAGTGGTCTCACTTGTTCAACGTCAAGAACATGAGTGATGGAGGCATGAGGGTGAAGAAAAACTTACCACCAAAAGAGAAAGTGAAAACCCTACCATTCCATACAAGTTCCCCAGTGCTGCATGCAACTCGGCCGTGCTCTTGTAGTTTGCAGAATGGACTACCACCTCTGCATTGAGGGCAACATCTGGGGACCCCCTCTGCCCAAGATCAACCGAACCACGGGCACCATAAGAAAGCACAGGATTGTCACCAGTCAACCCCCCCCAAACACATATCCTGAGGGGACCATCAGTCATTTGTCCCAGTCTCTGAGAATCATTGGCATGAAGGATGTTTCCACCCAGGACATCCCAACACCACCTTCTCCATCCCTGCAGGCAACTCCATCAGCACCAAGCAGAGACCAAGCATCCAAAGGACCAACCCCCCCACTCTCCTCGCTCTGACGGAAATAGTGGGGAAGAACAATCTGATGAGGATGATGAAGATGAAATAGACATGTCCGAAGCTGTGTTTCTGTTTCGACGATGGTTTGAGGCCAAAAGTTCCACATCCCAGCAGAAGCCTAATGCCCCCACCAGACAATCACCTCAGTCGTGGTCTATCACTCCTCAGGTGGATGATGCATTGATCGATCAGGGGTCAGGTAATAGCCTACAGGATATCGAAGAGGTCCTTCTGGCTTCATCCCACCAGGATGTTGATCAACAACCTCCCCGTCCGTCTGAGGCCTCTCAAGGTTTCAGGCCGGCAGATATGGTGGAGAATCCCAATGGCTCATCTCAAAATGAGGCCATGGATATAGATGATCCCCCCCCAGCTAACCCAAAGGATGTTGACCAGACCAACATTAATGATGATGAAGGAACAGATATGGAACTGGACACATCGGGGACGTCCCAAAGTGAAGAGGCTGGCGACGAGCCTGACCCAGAAGACCATTCAAGTACAAATGAATCTCATCAGGCTGAAACACCATGATTGAAGAGCTTACCACCAGACTCAAAGGCCACAAACACTTGTTAGAGATGCGTGCTGGATTTGACATCAGACTGTTAGGGTTCACCGGATTTGACGTCGGGGTCGGATTTGGTTGGAGCTCTCCTTGACTGGGGTCAGTAGTCGCAATACGCGGAAATGCGCAGAAATACTGGATGACTCGGAGTCGGAGATACGAAGACTGATCTACACAGGCATTGGCTTCAACTTATAGGTTGTGCCCTCTTGGATTTCTAGTGCCCTGGTATTTCAGACTGAAGACCAGAGTGTTATCAGGTTTCCAATTGATCGGGTCTATTCAGAAGGTCAGTGCCAATGATGGGTTGAGATTTATCAGAGGTGAGCAGGGGCTTCGGGTATTCGGGAATGGAATAGTCAATGCGGATGGGTAGGGGTAACAATAAATCAATATCGAGTAAGGATTAGCTTTACTGGAAAGCGAGTGTAATTAGAGAGGGTTTGGAATGTCGGATGAGGTGGTCAAAATAATCGGAATGATTGGAATGGTTGGAACAATCACGATGATTCGGAATGATTGGAATGATTCGGAATGATTGGAATGATTCGGAATGATTGGAATGATTCGGAATGATTGGAATAAGGTTGGAATAATTTGGAATGTATCGGAATAAGGTTGGAAGGCCTTATTGCAGGTAGAAGTTTCGGAGCAATGAAGTGTAATGAAGGTTAAATGATAGAGGATGGGTGGGATATGTCAAGATGTTACAAGTTATATTGGAATAACAAGTTGAGGTAACAAAATATGAAGGATGCGAGATGTGAAAAGGGTATAAGATATACGATATAAGAGATAGAAGGTGATACAAGAGATAGTGATATGAAAGGTAGTGAAGCAATACGATACGATTTACAAGCTAAAGAAGCTTTGATGAAGAGAAAACATATTTAAGACATGCAAGATTCCGAAATCAGGAACGGAAGATAAGGGTGTGTGATACGGAGTTCCAAAATCAGAGTGAATACGGGAATCAAGATAAGACGTATGGGGATAATATCAAGATAGAGCTGTGACTAAGAATAATAATGGGGACATGTTGGAAATAAGCAGAAAAGGCTTATCAGAATAAGTGAAACGTCGGAATAACACAGGTCGGATCTGGGATCTAACAACGCTAAGGAGAAAGGGAAAGGAAAAGTCATAGACCCTGCAGATTGTAAGTCCTGGCTCATACGTTACTCCAGTAACCTTAGTTCTCCTCAGTGTGTCAGAGTGAATGAATGGCAGGGCGTGATGGAAAAGCCAAAAATCTTGCAGGTATGCAGGATACTTTGCCGAAGAAGGGTGCAAACGGAAAAGGACGAGGAAAAGGAAAAGGCAAAGGAAAAGGCAAAGGCAAAGGCAAAGGCAAAGGCAAAGGCAAAGGCAAAGGAAAGGAGAAAGCAAAACATAAACCAAACAATGCAAAGATGCCAAAAAGCAAGCCTTTGGTTTCAGAAAGCGAAGAGGACAAGGATTTGGGAAGCTCAGACACTGTCCAATATGAGGAAGAGGAAGAAGAGTTCGTTCTTTCAGCATCTGCTTTGTGCAAACTCAAGGCTGTCCGTGATCTCGATGCGAAGGTACCCACCCAAGCTTTTTCAGTGCTTGCATTGGATCCGAAGAACACGACAGACTGGAAGCCAGACCTAGCTTTGCTTGGCACACCTGTAGGTTCATTTTTACTCCAACGGTGCCATACTCACACTCCTCCAGAACAAACCGGTACATGAAGAACCAACAAGCGTCTGGGAGGATACAGGTGATACAACCCAGCCATTTGTACATCGTAGTTTCACCACTCGTTGGCCAGAAACTTCGGTACGCGTGAGCGATCTCAAAGTACTTCTTCATCCTGCTCACCAGGTTCATTAGATGAATGGTCTCAAACGCTTCCATGACTTATTGGAAGCTAGTGAGCACAATCAAGACAAGAGGCCTTACAAGTCTCATAGCTGCATCTCTGTGCTTGACACAACAGTGGCTTCTTGGAGTGACGAAAAGCTTTTCAGTATGCACAAGGATTATGACATACATGTGATCCCAAGCCAGCCACCTGCACCACAAGGATTCAATTGCCAAACATGTGAAAAACTTTGGATGAACGTCTATCAAACACGGCAAGTGCATGGTATGAATGGCTCACTGCATGCCTAGAAAACTTGTTAACCACACTCACAGAAAACCGATTCCGTAACATGGATGATTACCATTCAGAAATGCAGAAAGGAAGCCTCCACCAACTGTTGGACTCAAATCCAGATGATCCAGGGAGACAAAACGTGAACTTCCTCAGTATCTCATTACTGCAGAACGCCATGCCCCCCGATTGTGTGCAGTGTGTAGACCCATCACCCTCCCTTTTTCATCAATTAACATTCCCATGTGCAGACGGATCAGCCTGATAGCACGGGCATCTCAGCAATATTGTGTGACCTCTTTCCCTGCCGACAGCCTGAGTTGGGGGTTAGTGGCCACCATCCCTGCCATGTCACCTGTACATAGAGATGTAGGGAAGTTTGCCACCTGGATCCAAGTGGTCAGTGGCACAAAACTTTGGAGCCTCTTGGAGGATGGCGCATCAAGTCCTTGGCCTTCTGATCGGTTAGTTGACATTGACCCCAAAGAATTCCGATGGACTGGGTTGGTCTTACGCCCTGGACACATCCTGTAAGTGATTTTCCTCCCTCTTCAGCACATGACGCTGATACTTGACAGCATAATGCGTCCTGGAAGGGAGCATCTTGTGTACGTGCTTGAAGACTCAATTGTGAAGGGGGGACATTTGTATTCAAGGGTCACCCTTGGACGCTCGTTAAAGGCAGGGTTACAAGAACATTGGTGGGGTCGTTTTGCCACCAACACAGAACATTTGGCATCAGAATCTATCTTCTATAGATTGGTCAAACATTACCAGCATTGCTTGGTATTGTGGGAGTATGATAAGACAGTGGACCATATGTGTCACATGGTCACTGCCTTCATGATGATGGTCTGACTTTTTTGTTTTTCTAGCGGATTTGCCTGAGGATGAGGAGCTTGTGGCTCTACTGGCCATGGTTATGTGTCCTGAAGAATTTGAACCACAGATGTTGTTTGAGAATGGAGAGGGGACAGCGATACCCTGGGTGTGGCCCTCTGGTTTGAAGGAGGACAGACTGCTAGGGAAAGGCATGGTGATTTATATGCTGAATGAAATGCCACACCTCTATCCCCTGTGCCAGGAGTTTTGGAAGAGCATAGAGGACTACAAGGTTCAATGCTCTGACCAGTCAAAGGATCTGCCCAGAAGTGGGGCAGAGGAGGATGTATCTAATGTGATATAAAATGATTTTAAACTTCACCTTTTAGTAGGTACAGAAGGCCGGTGCTGATGCTTATTAGCTGTGTGAGATGCAACAGTCACACCCAGGTGTATAGGTCTGATGCCTTTGGACCTCGGTGCTGCCATATTGTGGTCAAATTCAATGATACAGACTGATGCATGTGGTGTGATGGATGTAGCCATGCATAGCTAGGATCAATTACCACAGATTTACAGCTCAAGATGGCACACGTATGTTGGATAAGTAAAGTGGGTGAGTACAGTGGGTATTTTTATTTTTAATCATAGCGGACACAATTAACATGTTGAATTCCAAGTCGACTTGGCAGCATGGTTACATTTGGGGATTGGATCCTAGTCATGTTACATGATGTTTGTGTTTGGACGTGGGTTGTGTTTGTAGGTCATTTGACATCCATACAGAAAGCGCCAGTCCCGATAGCAAACCGTCATGAAGATGTATCCACACCCCCCGCTCCTCTGTTTGTGTCCACTGCACTCAGTGGCTCACACTGTCATCACAGAGAATGCATGGTTGATGACCCAAGCATCACTGTACCCAGTGCAAACCAACCTCCTGCTGTTTTTGTGAGGTGCAGCAAAATGTGCCAGTGTGCGCCCTGTGAATGCAATGACTTGGCCTGGGTGTGTGGGGATTTTTCTACCCAGCTGCGGCAGGAAAAGTTCACCTCCTTCCCAGCCCTCTCCCAGTAAGATGACCCAGGCATAAGTCCATGGATGGTCCCACCAGTCTAGATGCAGAATTTGGCTTCCACCTTCCTTGACAGCAAGAGTGAAGAATAATCCTTGAAAATCCAACGATGGCCTGGCTGTGAATGAATGCTGGATGGATGGGAACGATAGCACGCAATCATGTGCACTGGTCCACAAAGATCACAATGCTCAGAACAATAAATGCAGACTGGGGTGCACTCACGTCTTTTGCCTGTCCCAATTTGGCCTATCATAGCGATGCAACAGGTTGTTCATCCGTGGGATGACCATTTTTCCCAGCAATGCGAGAAACTCATCCAAGGCAGTTTCCACAGACTTGTTCTGAGTTCTGGAATCAACAGTTACCCTGGGGAAGGAGGAATAATGTTCCCATATTCCAAAATGACACTGCTTTGAATCAGAGCGGTTCAGCTGTTTCTCTGAAAAAGTTAGGCCTTTGTCGTTCATTCTGTCCCAAATTTTAAGCAGTTGTTGATTGATGCTGTCGTTGAACACCCTATCAAAACACATGACCAGAAACTGAGGAGTTTCTTGATGGTATCTCCAGGGAGAGGACACAAAGAAATGGCCATCAGTTGGATAGGGCATGAGGTCGTGAGTATCTAGAGACAATGAGGGTGTCAAGCCTGCGAAAATAGCTTTTTCAGAGGTGGGCCTTTTGATAAACTGCCCTGAAGGTCGAGTGGTGACAAAGTGGGCTACATCTGGTGCTTTTGTCAGCCAAAACAACAATCCAGGTCAGTCACTCTGAGTTGACATTACTGCTGTGAGCCACTTGTTTTTGGAGAACTTTGGGAAGGACTTGTTTCATATACCAAACCCTACGTTTGAGTAAGCTGGCTTCTGATCTCCTGCCTCGTTCCCTCGTGCTTGCGGGTGGAGGTGAGCATTGGCCACCCATGTCCTTAACCATGCTTGAAGGGGGCTCAGGGGTTAAAGTTACTGTGAGCAGGCAGCCTGGCCGGGTTCAACTGTGAGGACAAATATCACAAAAAAAAAATTGATTCACCTTTCTGATTGACTTGAATCCCCTCCCCCTTATTGAGCTCTAGTAAACGTTCAGGTCCAATGAGCTGAAACAATGCTGAGTGACACCATAGACAGCATGACGTTGTGCGTTTCCTTCCAGGGATATGAAGTCGGACGTGGTCATTGTTTTGGAAACTGTGAACTCAGAACTAAACGTTGGTGTAAGGTACACAATCAAGTTTAGTCTAGCCACTGATAGTGTTCAAGGGGATATCAACCAAAGACTATTTTAACGGAGAACCCAATTAAGAGATTCTACTCCGGTGTTCAAATAACACTATTACTTTGCAGTGATAATGCAATTCAAAGCACTTGTAGCAAGGCTACTAGTCTGGTCAAGGTAATACTTGAAACTATGAGGGAGAGCGTACAGGGTTCCAATGCTTTGTTTTTATATGCAATATGGGTAAAGCAGACTTGGACGACTAGGCTCAAGGTCGCAACAATTGAATGGCTGTTCAACTGAAGGACTAAAAGGATAGCCAAGAAACAAGGAGCGAAAGGACAAGACCAACAATGACAAGTTAAAACTAACTTGAGAGTTGATAAAGTCAACACTAACACAAACTAGTTAGCCAGGCAAAGGCCCTACAAGCAACAGTGCCCAGATAAGACAGAGTGTGGTAGCTTTGTGCTGACACAAGCTAGTAATCAAGCTAAGGCCCTACAAGCAACAGAGCTTGATTAGATAGAAAGTGTACTACACCCCAACACTAGTTATTTGATTAGACTTAGGCCCTACAAGCAACAAAGGCTAATTGAATAATAGTGGTGGTTGTTACCAACACAAGCTATTAATTTAACTTTGGCCCTACAAGCAACAAAGCTTCAATTAAATAGAAGTGATGATAGCCAACACAAGCCAGCAATTGATATTTGGCCCTACAAGCAACAAAGTGTCAATTAGATGGAAAGTGGCGGTTTGCTTACACAAGCTAGTAGTCTTTAACTCTGGTCCTACAAACTACAGAGCTCCAACTAAAGCAGCGAAAAGCTGAAGAGATTGTGCTTCACCCCTGCAAGGTGAGAGGCAGACTGAAAGAGGCTCCTACAGAGTTTTTCAGCTAGGTCAAGTTCTTCAGGCTTGAACTGATCTGATAGAAGACTCAGGCTTCAGGCAGAAGTGGGGTGTGAAATGTGTGTGTGATTGCTTTTTGCAAGGCTACCTAGAGCTATACTTATAGCTTTACATCTGAGACACCCTAGACACTTTAGGAAGGTCTAACAATAGAATGGAAGCTGCTGGAAGGTTCTGGCAGCTGCCATATATGGTTAGAATCTTCCAGAAGCTTCTACACTATTAATATGAAGCTAACTATTGGCTAGAGACAACTATGATGTCACTAAATTACTGACTCATGAATAACTATGATGCTGAAATGATATCATAGCATTCAGGCTCAGATTTGGGGTTGTAGTGATGTCATAATGTCTCTAGCTAATTAATATTGGATGATAAATAAGAAGTCACCTGCTGTGGAGCTAATTAATGATCCTGCTGACCAATGAGTTGGCTTACCTCAGCTACTGAGTTGAAGCTGAGTTACTGATTTGGCAAGTATTAGGTCAGCGAGCCAAGTTGTGGACTCTTGTGGATCATTAATAGTGAACCCAGCAGCAGTGACAAGGAATAGAAATATAAAGAGAACCACTGATCAGAAACACTTGGAACCCTATAGGCAGATTCTTGAGACTATAAGTACATTATAGGGATCCATAACAGTCATCATAGGCCATCACATCGGAGGTTGATAGGTTTGCTAGTAAATGTTGCAAATTAACTGTATTTAAAATGTGTGAACAACACAGCGAGCACTGCATGGAGGGCTGAAAAGTGTTACCTGGAGCATCTGCTACTCAGTGTATCAATGAAAATGTGCTTTAGGGTGTCTAAGAAGCCTCCACGCACATATGAAGTCGGTTGAGAAATTTGCGGTGGTTCTGAGTCATTAATACAAGGTCATTATTTTGACAAAAGGAGTACTTTTACCTCCTACACCACATGAAATTAGCAAAAGGCTACACACAGGGTGACACATGGGAGCCAAGGTGAGGATTGTGACCAGCGATGCTTACCGCTTGAGAAAGCCTCTGAGGTTATTTGCATAGTGGCTCTGGAGGCTGATGCAGAAGCCAGCCTGGCACCTGTTACTTGTAGAAATGCACTTAAATTGGGGCCTAATGATCATGGAGGATGATTACATAATGGCATTGGAATCCCATCCCATTACATAACAGGATTGGAAGCCAATCTTGTTACATAATGTAGGACACCACATTCTGTAATGAGATTGGATTCCAATCCCGTTACATAATCATCCTCCCAATGGCATGTACAATGCTTATGTAAATCTTTTGATTTGCATATTTTTACGCCTTCCATGTGGCCATTTTCAACTCTGATCTATGGCATATGTGAATGGAAGGGGGCTGTTCAGCCTTGCAAGCCTTGTGGAAATGTCAGCCACATTTGCACCCCCATGCACAAAAGGCAGCAGGAATGTCCATTCCATCACTCTCGACGTGTGTTCTCCAAGCTTCGTCCTACTGAGGTCATGACATGTATTGGATTTGATGTTTTGATTCTCCTATGGCTTCATGCTCTTGCACATGTCATCCTTTGCATTCACCTCCATTCTACTTTAAACATAACCACCAGGGAGGCCTGGAGCACATCATTGCATACCGTTCAACCCTTTGGTTCAAGTCTTCCTGAAAACCCATATTTGGCACTCTTGAGTCATGCAGGTTTTTATCACCCTCTTATTGCACATGACGACTACCTGCATTGGGACAAATCACAGCCAAATGTTACATCACATATGACATGCATGTCTTACAGATCTGGCACAGCCCCCATGCATTTTCATCAATGCCTCCAATGTGACATTGGCAATGCCATCAATGAAGTGAATGTAAATAAAATGCGACAGAATGTTCAGTGCTCACCACTCCTTTCGATGACGACAGCCGTCATGATCAAACTCAGGGCTCCCAAACGTACTGGCTTTATACCCCAATATCACTGATGTTTATTGGTATTGTCTCTCCTTGATTTTGCCATATGGCCACTGGCTCAGGTATCTCCTTGCACAATGGCCAGATTGGCCTTCATCAAATCTTGCAGAAACATTTATCGAAGGAATGATTTCAAGGTTCTTATGGCACATGTCTGTCGTGTACATATTTTACAAAATTTCATTTGCATTACATCCGTGACCATGTTATTCGGTATTGTTTGTTTGTGGATGTGGCACAAGAATAAAAACCATCCAAAACGTTCCAAGGTGCAAAGTAGACACATCCTCAAGAACTCTTCCCTCAGGAAACGTCTGTTCTTCTTCTTGATTGAATGCTGTTTAGTCTACCAGAGCATGAGAAAAATGATTAACCATTCAGATGACCTCATGCCATCATATAAGGCCAGCAGCGAGATTATACGACATCTTGCACCTTCACAGCTTTGATCCCTTAATATGGACATTTGCCTTGATATGTCCGTCTCATTTGCTCTTTGTTTGTTCAGGTTCAACAGCATCTGGAAAACAGTCAAGGCAGCATCCAATGACTTTCTCAATATTCCCCAAAGCCCGATGACAGTGCAGGAACCTGTGGGCGATGGCAAGCCACTGGATTGTATTACAAAACAACGACATGATGAGGGTTCTCAATTGGTGCAGCAATGCATGGAGGGAGGTGGTCCTGCTCTCGATGCAACCAAAAAAGCATGTAATTCTTTTACTGGTCATGAGCTTGCTAGATTTTTGGCACATGACAAAGAAATAGAGTTGGAGCCAAACTATGCACTCACTATGTATCTGCCCATGAAAGAGGCGATAGAGCTTGAAAAATTTGACTCTTCACTCACTGCTGTGCTCATTCCACTTTCCATTATTGTCGATAGGCTTCCTGTCAATCTCCTATCAGAGATACTCATAGCACATAACATCTGTCGCAGTTCCAAGCAAAAAGCAGAAGAATTATGGCGGGTTGTCCACAGCCATGATGAGGAAACATGTATGGCATGTTCCAATTTTGCATGTGTGTTTGTTCAACTGGCCGACAGCAGAAAGAAGGCCAAAAGATGTCAGCCCATAACTTACCAAAGAAAATTGACCAGCCATGCACCACTGGCCAGACCCAGTCTCTGTCAATGCACTACCTCCTTGTCTTTCCCACCACAGCCTAACTCTACAACAGATATGGAAGAAGTTGCATATTCATTTTGCCAGGCTACAACACCATCAGCACTCCAAGAAGTGGGCTGTGGGGTATGTGGTATGCTTGTACCCCAATGAAAAGCCATGCCAATGAAGAAAACGAGTATTGATTACAGCATTCTTACACAGATAGGAGATGGACTCGCAGAGAAAGGAAAGAATCATCAGAAAAAATTCAAGAATGCGAGGGCCTTGTGACTGATACAAACTGCACACATGTATGCTCTGAGTGCTCAAAACTTCTGTCGAAAAGAAAAATACCTCTCCTCTCGTTGGCCAATGGCAATTGGTTGGGCGATGTTCCTATCCAGTTGACTGATTTGAGCTATGCCGAAAAACTGCTTATTGCACGAGTGCGACCAAACTATTGTGTGGCACGGGTGGAGTCAGGAATGCATAAAATGCATGCAAATGCAGTCCTTGTTCCTAATCCCATGGCAAAAATATATACAATGCTTCCACCTCATAGTGATGACATCGATGAAGTCATGGCTTTTGTATACACAGGCCCCACACACCCAAGCCAGGAAGATTTGAGAAGAACACCCTTCTTGGTATGCCATTGAAATATCACTGCAGCATTGGGGTGGTTGAAATTGAATCACTGTGATTACCACGACCTCATTATTTCTCAAGACAACTTGAACTCCTATGAAGATGAAGCCATCCCTGTCACCATTGAATATCATAAGAGGGACTTGAATAAATATCCTATGTCTACTGGTATTCATGATTTTGAAGAAGAGATGGGAACGGAAGAAGGAGACTGCCCTTTCACAGTGAATGGATTAATCTCGTATCAATTGAAAGTACACGATAGAGATGCAATGATATCTGAGGCTATAAGACACATGGAGATGGGAGGAAAGTCCTTAGGGATTGGACATGGGAACAAACCATGCTCATTGTACAACAATCCTCAGCTCTACCCACAGGCCTTCCTGTGGTTATTTCCATATGGGTTGGGTGGAATAGGTAATGATAGGGGGTTTCAAACCATGCCTGAAGTTCACCGAAAGCGTCAGCTCCTCATGTATCATGACAAACGGTTCCAAAAAGATGCCAGTTTTGTGCTCATTGCATTGAACAATGCACAGATAAAAGATGCCACTACAAGTGGCTTCATCCTAACCAAAAAGGCCAATTTTCCAGAGATGGTGGAGCAAAACATGACTTTAGATAAGACGACTCTGCAAGATTTGGCAGCCTGACTCCAGAAAGGTGAACATGTGAAACCTGAAACGTCAGCAGAAAAACAATGCTACCAGGTAATAAAAGATTTAGACCATGTGTCTGGTCATGTGGAAGGCTCAGGAATGACCCGCAAGTTTATGAACAATGAGGCTTGGGCGTTGGTCAGTTACATTGGTGCTCCCACCTGGTACATTACTTTTTCACCAGCAGATGAAAAACATCCCATTGCCCTCTATTATGCTGATACAGAAAAAGCATTTTATCCCAAAATCAGAACACCTGATGAAAGGCATAATCTAATTGCAAATAACCCTGTAGGCAGTGCTCATTTCTTTCATGTCATGGTCGATGCATTTCTCAGACATGTTTTGAAAGTGGACCAGGATAAGGCTGGGCTGTGGGGGAAAACAAAAGGTTACTATGGTACGGTAGAACAGCAGGGAAGGCTGACTTTGCATCTGCACATGTTATTATGGATTGAAAATGCACTCACCCCCCAAGACATTTGTGACTGGTTATTAGATGGTGATTCAGAATTCCAGAAAACATTAATCAAGTATTTGGAAGACAGTCACCAGGGGGACTATCTAGGTGCAGAAGAACATGCTGTCAAATCCAACTTGGATCAGTATGAGTGACTGCCAGGTTACATTAATCCCAGTTTGTCCTTACCTGTGGAACCACCATGTGGGCATGGTCAGATTCTCAGCAAAGAAGATGTAGCCCTAGAAAAAAGGACCTGGCGGATGAACTTCAGATCCACGGTAAATGATTTGATATTCAGAAACAACAAGCACAGGTGTAGAAAAGATTGGTGCCTTAAGAACAAATGGAATAAATGTAAAGCTCGTTTTTTCAGGCGTCAATTCCCAGAAACCTATGTTGATGAGGAAGGCCATCTTAATATGAAGAAGATGGAACCTATGATCAACACTTTCAATTCCATGTTAACTTATCTTCTGTGGTGTAATTCAGATGTCACCAGTCTGTTATCAGGAACTTCGATCAAAGCTGTAATCGCCTATGTGACGGACTATGTCACTAAATCCCCCCTGAAGACTTATAATATTTTTGAAATGATACATGACATGTTTGACAGGAATACTGTGATGCTCAATGGTGACAAAACACGTCAGGATAAGGCTCGAAGCTTGCTCACCAAAATTGTGAATGGACTAACCACCAAAATGCAGATAGGTAGCCCTATGGCTGCTGCATATGTGTTGGGGCTGCCTGATCATTATGCTAGTCATGATTTTAAACCCTGCCATTGGCGCCCATATGTCAAGCAAGCTTTAAGTTGTTGGCCTAATTCTGACGAACTTGGGGACAATCAGGGGCAAGAGGAAAAGATTTTACTATGGAAAGTCAAAGGAGAGTATGTTGCATTCAGTACTGTTTTAGATTACACTCACAGGCCATATTTTCTGGATCATTTGAGCTTGTATGACTGGTTTAGGCTCTATGAGAAGCAAAGAGTTAAAGGAGATCCAAAAAAAACAAAGAGAACTTGAAGAACCTGAGGAAAAATATTGGTTTGATTCTGACGAAGAGCATTCAGAAGATGAGTCAGAAGATGAGTGTGTTCGGACAGAGGTGACATCACCACAGAAGAAAAAAAGAAAGCACAAAGAACACAGTGCTGACCTATTACAATTCCTCCCCGGTCACCCTTATCTCAACAAGTATTAGGTCAAAATGCTTCAAGAAAAAGATTCAAAGGTACCCAAATTTTTAGGGGGTCCTCTACCGAGAAAGGACAGTGGAAATGATGAATATTACTACATGACCATGTTAACATTGTTCAAACCCTGGAGGGGGGGAGAACAACTTAAGGAAGGGAGTGAAACATGGAAACGAGCTTTCAAAGCACATACCTTCACTCCACGTCAGTTGGAAGTCATGAGGTTTTTCAACATATGGTATGAATGCCTGGATGCTAAAGATGATTATAGTGCACAAATGAAGGCAGACAGTTGCTTAAACACACATTTTGAGATGGACGGTGGTAATGATGAGAGCCAACAATGGCATGAAGAGAAAGACATGATCACCCAGCTAGAAAATTCCGTGGATGCCAACATGTTGGTGGATGAATTAGAAACACCTTCGAAACAAACACTCAAACGTCTAGAAGACATGAAAAAGACAAAACAACGCATGGAAAATGCAGGATGGTATTCAGGGAACCCTGTGAAACCTATATCAGGCTCACTTGAATCACCTCTTTTGCAAGGGGTGATAGATTCCAAGACTATAACTCAGTGGAAAACTCTGTTAGAAGATAAGCATCAAGAAATGCTGAACAAAGACGATTTTAGCACCACCTATACTCCAGGGAAAAACAACCTGAATGCAAATCATGTTCCTTGACAAGACCATAGTGACTCGTTTGAGAATGAGGTCCGCATTATTGATCATGGAAAGGAACAACTCTCAGGGCAAAAAAATATTAATAACCTGATTACCGAAACAGTCCTGCAATTTAAGTTATGGCCAGAACAAGAACGGGCTTTCAGTATCATAGCCAATCATGCCATTACACCGCAACAAAAACAGCTGAAGATGTACATAGGTGGAATGGCAGGCACTGGCAAGTCACAAGTAGTAAAAGCCTTGAGACACTTCTTTGTACAAAGAAATAAAATGCATCAATTAGAGATAGTGGCGCCTACTGGAAGTGCTGCCGCTTTTATAGATGGCTCCACATATCATTCACTACTGGGGTTTCAAGAAAAAGAAGAAGGAAGAGCTTTGGCCACCGCACTCAGCAAGGTCAAAACACGTCTACGGCGTTGCGAATACATCTTACTCAATGAAGTTTCAATGTTATCTTGTCAAAACTTGTATGATATTAGTAAGCGACTAGCTTTAGCATTGGACAACACACAGGATCCTTTTGGAGGCATCAATTTTATCTTATGCGGCAACTTTGCACAATTGCCTCCAGTAAGAGCGAAGGCCCTATATCATATGGATGTTGTGAGAAGACAAGGGCATATGTCAACAAAGGATCAAGAATGTGCCATAGGAAAAGCAATCTGGCACCAATTCACCACAGTGATGATGCTTCATGAGAATATGAGACAACGTTCTCAATCACCTGAGGACAAAGCCTTCAGAACAGCCTTGGAAAATATGAGATATAAAGCATGTACAGAAGATGACATTACTTTGCTTCAAGCCCTGGTTTCAAAGGGTCAACCTGGTCAAAGAAAGCTTGAGGAATCACGATTTAGAGGCATTTCAGTCATAACCTCTAGAAACAGATATTGAGATACAATCAATGAAATGGGTGCCACCAAATTTTCTGAAGAAACCAGACAGAAGCTGATTGAATTTCACTCCATAGACACCCTGACACGAATGGGGGTGAGGGCCCATTTGAAAGTAGAAAAAGGGCAACGTGTATCAAAAAATGAAAATGATCGGCACAGCTCATTACATCCAGTGAAACAAAGAGTCCTATGGAACCTCCCCCCAGATGTGACAGGACATAAAGCAGGCAAGCTATCCCTCTGCATAGGGATGCCCGTGTTAATAAAAAAAAACATTGCAACTGAATGCTGTGTCACAAATGGAGCAGAAGGGACTGTAGTTGGTTGGAGGATAAACTATAAAAAGCACCAGGACAACCTCATACCAATAGCTGAGGTGTTGTTTGTCAAACTCACCAATCCTCCCAGAACAATCTGTCTGGAAGGACTCCCAGATAATGTTGTCCCCTTAACTAGAACGACAATGACAATAGAATGTCAGTTGCCCAATGGAAACATACAGTCTATTATACAGGATCAGATCGATGTACTTCCTAATTTTGCTATGACAGATTATGCCTCACAAGGCAGGACCAGACCGAATAACATGATTGACCTCACAGGATGTGATTCACACATGTCATATTATACATGTTTATCTTGCAGCTCTACTGTGCATGACACAGTGATCGTGAAGGGTTTTAACCCTGAGGTAATACAGGGAGGTGCACCTGAATGGTTAAGACAGGAATTTAGAGAACTTGAAATCTTGGATGAAATTACGTGCCTGAAGGAAGAAGAAAGGCTGCCTCCAAGTGTTCAAGGAGACTTCAGGAATGTATTATTAAAGTCCTATTGTGAATGGAAAGGCCCCAACCATGTTCCAGAACAAGTACCACTGGCTTTGCAATGGAGTAAAACAGATCCTTTTGACGTCTTCTTCCATGCGGCCTGCCGTGAATGGAAAATTGTTGAAGGAGGTGAAACTACACAAGTGAAAGATGTGCTGCCACGGACTAAAAGGCTTTGCCTCACTGTTACTCCCAACAAACATTCTGATACACAACTCCAGGCAGATAAATACAACAAGAAACGAAAAACCGAAGAATCCCTCTGCAGTAGGGTCCCCAAAAAACAAAAACCCACACACGTACGATCATCAATGACAGCATGCCCTTCAAGAAGTCCAGAGGGGTTGATATGGAATGATAATTCCTGTGCATTTGATGCATTCTTCACTGTTTTGATCAACCTGTGCCAAAATAATGTTACACGATACCAAGTGATATGTGAGGGCAATGATTATTTCAAAGCATTAATGGATCAATTTGTTAAAGTGAAAGCAGGTACTGCCACATGGGAAATAGCCAGGGACCAAACTCGGATGGTCATGGTGTCTGAAAAGGAGGGAAGACGTGCGTTTGGCTTCCGCCGCACACAGATAGCAGTAACGGATCCCATGGAGGCCATGCTCACATTGACGTCCCCAATCATACTCACACAATGGCAGTGTTCAAAATGCCATGCTTTTGTGGCTGAGTGTGAAACCTATTCGTTGGTCCAACATTGCACACCTCAGTTATGGGAGGAACATGCATTGAGCATGAACCTAAACCTTGCAGAACTGTGGGCACAACATTGGTTCAACATGAGTCTCTGCAACAAACACAAAAAAACCTGCAGAAGGTGTAGAAAGCAGACTAGTGAAGCACAGTGCCAGTACATCAAGCAAGAATAGACAGACATCTGGAAGTCAGAACATTAGAACGGGGAACACTCACACTTCGACTGGCTGGGGTATATACTTTGGCGGTGAGCAAGCACGTACTCGACATCGAATAGTTGGATCATGATGGGACACTGCAAATGTGGTATCATGATGGGATTACCACAAAAAGATCTTGTACATATGAAGGAGAACTATCATCTCTTTTTCTATGATTCAAGAAATGTGGTTTAAGGAAGGCAGACAGAGTGTCGTTACTTATTCTCATGATTTGATTCAGATGACCATGAATATATTCTATGGTCATGCGTTAACACAAAGTCAGTGTTATCCCCATGATGTTCATTTGTCCAGTATCTCACAAGTCGCACATTGTCGGTACTATCCCATATATGTCGAATCTCCTGAAGGCCCATACCGAATATTCGCCTCATATCCTCCTTACACATTCATGATTGCATATGGGTATTCGATCAAATCTTCCATGCTGCTTCTTCTCATCGAGTTTTGGACCCAAACTTGGTACCAGTGAATGGTTGGCATTGTATCAGCATCAGGAATATGGTACATCAAATAGACAGACAGAACAGAATTTGCTACGGTTATGTGCCTAAGGACTCGTCAAAAGGGCTAGTCTTCGTTCCCTCTCTGGAGGAAATTCATATCCAAGTGTCATGATTGATCACATGTTTCTGAGTCGTCATCAAGTGACATGATTCAGTTACTTATCTTGGAGAAATTTGACAAGCAACTGGAATCTATTAGCGCTATGACTCATTTTCATCACCTGACTATTGCTTCTTGGCTGTACTTCTATTCCAAGCTCCACATGGCTATTGTCGTGATCACTTCTATTCTATTTCTGGCTTCTATTTCAAATTCGCTGCCACATTTCTAGTCAATGACCACCTGACTGTGTCCCATTTCCTTGATAAACAATCTTCCTGTTTATATCTACCTATGGATTATCATTTCCATTCTGCTGTCGACGATATCATTTATGGCATACTTGCATCGTTTGTTGTCTGCTCATGTATATAAGGCCTTTTGGCTTAGTGTACCCCAATTCACCTCTTTCAGTTGGATTCACTTGTCTAAGTCCAATGTAAGCTTCTAATCTACTACTACTACTACGTCTACGTCAAGGCCAGCTTTGTCAATCACATGACATTTGCTGTTGTATCTCATCTACGCTTACGTCAGCGTATTGTCATCATCTTTGTCACGATGCCTATAAATGTGAAATATGTACCAGATTTTCAGGTCCAAAAACTTGATAAAAAAGCAGCATTTTTGGGAGATTTTTCAACCAGAACAGTGAATGAATAATCTGTAAGGAAAAAGCATTTTTATCACATTTTTTACACTAAAAATCTGCTCATGCCCCCAGTGTCTTTATACATATTATGACAGTCTGGCACTGATTGACAGTTGTTTCCAAAGAGACAGCCCTGTCTGCATGTCCATCTCCACGAGCCTAGTAGCATAATTATGTAATGAGATTGGAATCCAATCCCATTATGTAATCCAGTTAGGCACGACACCGTATTACGTAATGATATTGGAATCCAATACCATTCCGTGATATTGTTTCATTTTCACCAAATATGATGTTTTTAACATCCAATGGTCCCCAGACTAGATACAAGATTGTTTTGACCAGGTGCCCATGATGCATATATGAATTTCACTATTATTGTTGTGCTCTTCCAACCTTACACCCTTTACCCTTCTCGTTCATATGATAAAAATATCTCAGTGGCTATGCTTTCTATAGGAGCCTCATTGACCCTTGAAGAATGCCAGGGGAGTGAGTACGAAGCAGCACAAAGAAAATGCGAGTTCTGAAAGAAGCAGGATGTGGGGTATCCTGGCTGAACTGCTTGCTCTGTGGGTAGGGTTGTTGTCATAGAGATGGGGGTGCGAGAGTCGAGACAGGTGGAAAAATCGAACGTGTTATGTCACATATTTAATGCGTCTAATGTCGATATCACTATACAGGGTTACATGTGTGGACTTCCATTTTGTGCTTCTATCTATCTGTATCATGCATCAACTGGCAGCTTTATCATATATATGTCATTCATAGACCGAAGTGTGTTTGTCCTACAGATGTAGACATCCAATCTCGACATGCATGTACTAACTATCTATGGTGTACAAAATGGTGCAGGATATGGTGTATCCCAGGCAGCGAGGACATGGGTAACACAGGTGATTGACTGAGCAGGACCTGTGAAGTACGAGAGGCCTCCATGAACAAGCGTGCATCAAGAACAATTAAGCTGACATTGAGATATCTACTTAACTCATTAATGTGCATAGTTTGAGACACCCAGATCTTCAAAGACACGTCCACCAAAATTATGTAACGGGATTGGAATCCAATCCCATTACGTAA
>MU134755.1:3347-16281 GCA_015039355.1 Ramaria rubella
CGGTGGTCGCGAATAAATTCGCGGCTCTCGCACGTCGAAAGATACTGTAGTGTTTTCCAAAAGCTGGTAAAACACTGGCACTACACTGAGTCAGGTTCACGACCGTTGTTGTGTTGTGCTACTGTAGTGTTTTCCAAAAGCTGGTAAAACACTGGACAGTGTGTAGTGTTGTGAGGCTCTCCAGTGTACTGAATTGAAGTTGTGTCGGTCTACCGTAGGTAGGTCCGGAAGGTCCTAGAGTTTATTTTATACATTTTATACAGTACATTTTCAGTTATATTATTCTAATTTAGTAGTATTCTTACGGACTCGACGTCGATTACCATCTGTATTTTTGTTTTTTAGAAACCTGTTATATATAAAGTTCAGAATATCTACAAGATTTGTAGGATAAGTTTGTAGTCAACCTGGTTGGAGAGTGACGGACTTGGACGTGGACTGGTAGTCAAGTCAAGTCCACCAACCAATTTTGACTGGTGGGTTTGGTTTGAGACTGTGTTATGAGTGGTACACTACTGTAGTGTTTTCCAAAAACTGGTAAAACACTGACACTGCACTGTTGGAGGTTCCGGGGCTGTTATGAGTGGTGTACTACTGTAGTGTTTTCCAAAAACTGGGAAAACACTGACACTGTACTGTTTAAGGTTTCGAGGTTGTATGATGATTAATAGTTCGTCACTATTAATTGTTAACATCGTAACTTATAAGAGTTCACAGTGTAAGAAGTCAAGGTAGGACACAAAAAAAATGCATTACGTCGAAGTCGGAACGGGTCGTTACGACGTTGTATCTAACACAAAATGTATCGGTACATCGTACACCGGCACCCAGAGGTTTACACATGGAATCATACACCCAGTACTTTTTGGTACCAAAACTGTCTCTTACAACGTTGACATCACCGTTGAAACGGAAATTGGGGAGACTTTCTAGTCAATTGGTGATCTTAACAGTATAAAAAATTTAAGTACATTAAAAAAAAGTGACTTAAAAACGTACATTAAATAATAAAACCTTAGAGTAACGGAGGTCTGCGTCCGTCGTGATGAGTTTTTCTTTCTTTTTTTCATACCGAGAAAATATACGGTGGGTGACAAGTAACAGAAAACGTGTAGTGGACTAAACTGTAACATTCAGTCGGAAGACGGTGTCTGCGTCTGTCACCGAATTTTACACTCCCTTTGTTCAGGAACAAAAAATAATAATAATATAAACGATGTGATACCCGATATATCGATGCTTCCCTCCGAGAAGAAGTCTACTTCTCAGAAGAAGTCCACCTCCCGGAAAAGTACAGTGGGTCGGTGGGTCGTCGGACGGGAGTTTAACTATTACGTCCACTCCTTCTGCGAATCGGTTATAAGGTAGACAAAAGAACTTCGTGTGGTTCTCACCTCTTCTACACCCCTCTGGTAGGGGAGAACAACGCCTCGAACCAGACAAAAGAACGGACGTAACATTTCATCCATCGAATATTCAGACATACTTGTGGAAAGTTACTGAGAGGGGTAGTCATTCTTTCTACTCTGATCCTGAAAACACAGTCGTAACCCTCGACGTTTCAAATATTGTTGGTGTAGACGATGTACTCAGTTCAACACCGACTATTCTATGTGTAAACTCTTGGGACATTCTTGTTGAGTAAAGAACACCCGGACGTTTTACTCAGTATCAGGACGACACTTTCGATATAAAGACGTAACATCTGGATGGTCGTACGCACGAACCGTACCATTAGGTGAAACTTTGTACTCGTATGTCTTTCACCTTCTCCCGACTCATACGATACGTCGATGAGGTGTGGGGTGTGTGCCAACATTGAACATCGGGAGAGGAACCCAGAGACTTTTATCCGGACGTGATCACGTTCCGTCACGAAATCCGTCACCCAGACGTGTGTGTCTTCACAGGTCCGTAATCTACGTTTAAGACGGAGTTTGGGGTTGTCTACTAGTAGGTTAATGAAGCAAGGAAGGGTCGAACCCGTCACCGGTTTATGTAGTAGAAATAATGAGGTACAACCACGGTACCTCTTTCTTTTTTTTTTTCTTACAACACTGGTTTAGTACAAGTAGAGGAGTGCCAGTGTTTTTCCAGTTTTTGTCAAAACAAACAACGGTCACGAACCTCAATCAGTGTAGTGCCAGTGTTTTACCAGTTTTTGGAAAACACTACAGTAGTACAACGCAACAACGGTCGCGAACCTCAATCAGTGTAGTGCCAGTGTTTTACCAGCTTTTGGAAAACACTACAGTAACACAACGTAACAACGGTCACGAAAAACAGTGTGTTTTTCTAGTTTCTGTAAAAACACTACAGTATTACAATACTTATAAAACAATTACAGCTTCGAGTCTCGACGTTCGATTACCACAACTTTAATTAATTTACAGAAGTCCTCTGTACACTAAACGTTTCTGTGTCACCTACTACAATACACAGAATCTGTATCTAACTACAGTAGATGTTCTTATCGTCGACGTCCCTCAATCGTAACTCTCCGTGAGTGCAGTGAAGGAAATAGTAAAGGGTTGTAAAAGAGGTAGGAAAATAGGCTGAGAAAAAAGAGAGGGGGAGGTATGAGCCCACAATTTAGAAAATGTGCCAGAATCCTTCATAATTTCATTATATATTCCTTGCATAAGGTTACAAAGGGTGGCAGCTGTAAAGTGCAGCTTAAATTGACTAGATGATGTGAGTCTGCCAGCCATTTCCCTCTGCCCTCCATTATTGTTCATTCATTGTGGCCTTATACCTCCCCCTCTCTGTTTTCTCAGTTTCTTCCTATTTTCCTACCTCTTTTACAACCCTTTACTATTTCCTTCACTGCACACCACCAGCGCTTATTTAAGCGCCGAGAGCGTGCAGCTTTCTATGACATCACAAAAGGTTTTCGACCATTTTGTGACCGTGACGTGACTCAGTCCAAGTGCTGGCAACAACACAACACGATGACATCACAAAAGGTTTTCAACCATTTTGTGACCTGTCACACATCACAACACTCCGAGAGGTCACATGACTTAACTTCAACACAGCCAGATGGCATCCATCCAGGCCTTCCAGGATCTCAAATAAAATACGTAAAATATGTCATGTAAAAGTCAATATAATAAGATTAAATCATCATAAGAATGCCTGAGCTGCAGCTAATGGTAGACATAAAAACAAAAAATCTTTGGACAATATATATTTCAAGTCTTATAGATGTTCTAAACATCCTATTCAAACATCAGTTGGACCAACCTCTCACTGTCTCAACCTGCACCTGACCATCAGTTCAGTTCAGGGGGTTGGTTAAAACTGACCACCCAAACCAAACTCTGACACAATACTCACCATGTGATGACATCACAAAAGGTTTTTGACCATTTTGTGACTGTGACGTGACACCCTCCAAGGCCCTGACAACACTCACCATGTGATGACATCACAAAAGGTTTTTGACCATTTTGTGACTGTGACGTAATAACCTCCAAGGCCCCGACAATACTCACCACATGATGACATCACAAAAGGTTTTTGACCCTTTTGTGACTGTGACATGACAAATTCCAAAGCTCCAACATACTACTAATTATCAAGCAGTGATAATTAACAATTGTAGCATTGAATATTCTCAAGTGTCACATTCTTCAGTTCCATCCTGTGTTTTTTTTTCACGTAATGCAGCTTCAGCCTTGCCCAGCAATGCTGCAACATAGATTGTGTTTTACATAGCCATGTAGCATGTGGCCATGGTTCTCCAAATGTGTACCTTAGTATGTGCTCATTAGTGTTCTATGGTCATGAAAACCATGGTTTTGACAGAGAATGTTGCAACTGTAGTGGCAACTTTGCCTTTAACCCCTCTGAAAGATCAGTTAACCACTAGAATTGTCATATTTTTTAAATTCATGTGATTTTTTTTTTCACTGAATTTTCTGCATGTAATTTATTATTTTGGAATCTCATTGCCTCCAGACGCAGGCAGCACTACTCAAAAAGAAAGAAAAAAAGTATGGCTCTTTCATATGCCACCCACTGTTCATTGTCTTTTGCACATCACCTGATTTGACATTCATGTACGAACTTTAAAATTGTATGTTTGGTCATGTGACCATGTGACTCACAATGGACACACCTCATAAGAGAGCTGCATCATTCTTGCTTTCTGCATCCCAAAATAAACACAGAATATAATGAAATAGAATCCCGAAAAATACAAAAAAAATATGTACACACTGTGCCAACCTATTACTGACTAACTGTGACTATATTTGCAACTGGAGACTATGAAAGTCACCTTGAAATGGCAAAGTTGACACTGAACCATGACTCCAGAAGTTGCTGAATGGTCTCATGTTGGTTTTTAGTTGAAGTCATGGTGGCATGCCAGTTCTTGCTGCATCCAGAGCACCTGGGAAGACAATTTGGTCTCAGATTCCAAAGACCACCTACAATATACTTCCTGCTTCTCACCCCTTTCTATTAGGCCAATGACTGTAAGCAATGGTGCCTGGGGTGTACAGGAGGCAGTTGAAGCAATATGGAGTGGACGTTCAGAAGAGAGGGTGGTTGAATGTGTCAGATGCAGACATAGATATATGCAATATGCATACTGATGGGTCCTGCCCTAGACATCCTATGCCAAACCGGCAGAGTGTGCATGTGTCTTCAACTGAGAGATAAGTATGTCAAGAATCCATAAATGCTGAAACAAATGAATTGAAACACACCTCACCCCTCCATATTTATGACTTGAGTGTGTGCTTTTAGGTTTGGTCATACCAGCTAATCTATCAGCCAGGGGCCTGTCACATAGTACTCATCAAGAAGAGCCCCATCCAAATAAAACTGGGCACTGGGCATGTTAGGACTTGAGTGTTGATAATTGTCTGTGCCTGTGGATGATCAGTGAAGCAGCATTGTTGCAGTCAGATAGCTTGAAATGGAGACTAACTCACAGCAAATGGGCTTTAATTCACAACTTCCAAGAATCTCATGCCAATTCTAGCCCATAGGAGCCTCCCGTGCCATTGCTAGATGTAGGGTAATGGCTGGATTAATGATGCTGTGATTACATCATCAATATCCTACTTTAAAACCAGGTATGCTTAGAAACACAAAGAGTTCGGGATTTCAAGAAACTACTGCATACATATGTCTTGTAATCGGGTGTACAATGTCCATGCAATGACCGAGACCACAAAACCCATTGGAAGCTGACCACCACCACCTAGTGATCATTGGAGTATCCCCATGTTGTATCTGAGACGGAGTTTGAACAATTTTCTAGTCGTGGGAATATTACATCTATTCATCAACTCTATTTGTGGGAAAGACAATAGGAAACGGCAGATGAACTTTTGATATCCTACAGGACAGTACGAACGATTCCTGTCGGACTTCGTCCTCCTAGGGAATCGTAATTGATGTCTCACCTCATTATGAGTGGTCCTGCATCACTTCAACGTGTCTCCACTCTCACCCTTATTATTCCTCTGTTCGTATCTCTGGCAGAACACCTTCACGCTGATGCATGATGTGTGTAACACTGCCAGGATATGCACCATCTCGCAGCCACGGAATCTCAGTTCGATTTCCCTCACATCTGAACTCACCGCCATCACTGTCCCTCTCTCATCTCTGCAGTGAATTTTCTTGGCTTTCCCCTCCATTCAATCGCCCTGGGCCGTTTTACCTTGGAACTACCCAAACCTTTCGCACACACAGGCCTATGTGGCCTCGATACATCGTATAAAGGAGTCACACACGGAACCGAGCTGCCCATACCTCGCATCAGCAGACAGATCCCTAAGCAAATAGATCAATCTTTGCCAAGTACGTACGACAATTGGAGTATCACTGACATATCTAGTGAATTTATGCTCGGGAGGTCTTGTAGAGGTCCCATGGGGCTGCACGTCACGTTCTTGGACTTGGAGTCTTTCGACGACGGAACGCACCTCTCTCAGCACGTCTTACTGGCGGCATACTTCGGTAAAGGATCAGCGTCCCTCCCTTTTCCTCGCACGGCTTCCCAACCACCTCATTTAGTCGTCTTCTGACACCGTATGGGGTCCGAGCCAGAGTGGTGTATTTCGGTGCTGGAAGATGTGATCACGAGGAGTCCTAACGACGATCTGGGTATATGCGTCAAAGTGTGGACCACATGTGGGTGTTAATATAAAGGGGTAATCTACTTGTTCTTAACGGTGTGTTTAAACATCCCCAACACTCCATTCACAGTGGGGGTGATGATATCTGTATATATCGGATGGAAGCCTTGGAGCTTGGAGCCTTGCTGTCATTTTGGACAAACGTACAGTTCCAAACGGGCAGACGACGTGGTGTGTACGATTCCGTGGGCCTTGCCAAAGCCGCCATCCTGTGTTCAAAAGCTAGACGAATGAGCAGAAAAACTGTTTCGATATGGACGTACCCCCATCATATCACTCACAACACTAGGGCTTCCTCATACACCTGATATTTCTCTATATTTCCCCTTAGCTTCGGTGTACGCAGCTGTGCAGACAGCGTACCCGCGCTTGAGAAGTGTGCTCATGATCCAGATGCCGATGAAGCCCTTTGCACCGGATACAAGGATTGTGGCGAGTGCCGGAATTGAAGGGGATGAGATACAGAACAACAGGGAGAAATGTATGGTGAGTAGAGATGTCGTGAAAGGCTTAAACTAACATGCTTTTGGTTTACGTGTCATAGTTGCATAAGCACGGCGAAACGCTTCTCTGCGCAAGAAAACCACGGGTTCTCACTTTACTGACAATCCTCGTGAACCTTTTACATACATGGACCGAAGTGTATTCTGATGCTTACAGCAGTCGCTTGAGCACAAAGAGATGCGTCTCTGCCGAAGAGAAACATGGATTCGCTACTACGCCGATGACCGTCTCCCATGCTCCTTTGCGGTTTGAAAGTCTAGACGGAAAGGTTCGAGTTCGTGGGGGGATTATTCATTGTGCGTTGATGCCGGCATCTACGGCACCAGGCCTCTTCGAATAATTGCGTCTTCATGGGGTTTAAGCTAACAGTCAACAGTATGGTCTAGTGAGGTGAGTTGTAGACGCGGTTGTGACCCCATGCTCCCATTGGGAGGACTTCGACGACGCTTATGCCTCTGTTCGATGTCTTCGCACAGGCTGTCTTCTCCGTCAGGGTATGTTTGTTTTTCCACGGTTTCGTGCTACGGATCAGCATAAGATAATGGTCGACCCGTGCTGTGTATCACCAACAGTGCTTACGAACTTAAACTGCACCCATACAAATCGATCCTCGTTAGGTGTATTCGGCGTGGTATATGACTGGAAAGTCCTTGTCACAAGCTACGCTTTCGGACATCCTGATCGATAAGATGTTAGGAAAGTCTTTGTAAAAGCTGTGAACATGAGCTCAAGAGCGCACCCCGTCGCCAATTTATCCTCAGATTATAGTTCGCGTACGCCTTGGATGAATGCGCTAAGGTGGATACATTAGGATACATTGCGCGAAATCGTCGCAAGTTGAATCTCCGACCGATCGCTGCAGTGATGCACAAGCTCGAAAAGACATCCAACGAACTGATGTCCACTATGGTATGAGGCATGTTCACGGGAATATAGGAGGGATCGGAGGAGAGGGGGACTCGGGACTCGGAGGTGGATGGGTTAGCCAGGTGAGTGTCTGGTGCTGTTGAGATGGAGTGCTGATTGGTGATTCGTTGCCCCGTACTATGACCACTTCATAGGGTATCGTTGTCCGCTTGTATATCAGTGTGGTAGAGTTTCAAGTAAAATGAGGAAAATTGAGCGGACGAAAGATGACGCGATGACGCGATGGCGACCAAGCAGCGATTGTTGGGCATACCCGCAACATCCTGATAGGTTCGTTTGACGACAGAGGTCCGGTCGACAAGCCAACCATCGTCATGCATACACACTCCTCCCCCTCACATGACCAGATCTCCCAGACAAACACACCTTCTCGCATTCTTATTCTGTATCCGGGCA
Source organism: Ramaria rubella (assembly GCA_015039355.1). NCBI lineage: Eukaryota > Fungi > Basidiomycota > Agaricomycetes > Gomphales > Gomphaceae > Ramaria > Ramaria rubella. The sequence continues at coordinate 11,336 of MU134755.1, forward strand.
CCCTCTACACCTGTGCAGGACAGTACACCGCAACTACAGCCTTCCGTGGTGATCCCGCTCACCATATGTGCAACCTCACTACGTTCATTACTCGTGCCCTCTAACTCCGCTGACACCATCATCGTTGAGCGCAGATCAGATATGATACGGCCAATCTTCTCACGCCTCTATTGACATCTCACCTCACCATCGGGTTTACTTCTTCAATACGTCTCCCTCCCTGGTTCTACGACATTCTACCCTATCTCCCTTCCCACCCCTGGATGGACATCTGTGCGCCGATGGCTGCGCCTGATCCGGGGTACGCACGCCGCCCCAGTCGCCACTCTACAAGTCAGAACTCGCCGCCCTCCTCGGTGTTCTCCCAGCCCTGTGAGATTTTCCCGTCCTTTACTTTCCTCAAACATTCCTCCTTGTGGAGTCTTATATCTGAAACCAACCGCTACCAGCCCCTCATTGTTTATAAAGCCATGTACGCCCACATCGTCGTCTTTGGCACGGCATATCAAGTGTACGCGCGCGACTGAGCTTGCTCCGCCTGTATTCCAGCCTCTCAACCATGGTGCTCATGAGATAGCCAGGCATCTCTAGGTGAGTAGATCCATCTTTGACAATACAGCTCGGTCCTGACTCACCTCGTCTTTCCGCATAGCTTAGTGACAGTTTCACAGCTACGTCCCAGCGTCTCTCCACATATTCGTAGCCTGCATGTTATGTCCCGAAACATCTCTTCCAGGCTATACCTCGTTATGATCATCCTTCCTCTACAGGTTCGCCGTTGCTTCTCAATCTACGTCCACTTGAAGTGTAATACTAGGAAGCCTCCCGTGTCGTGAGCCCACCCCGCACCTCATCACAAGTTGCCCTGACCCCGGGCTGTGTCAATCCCGGCCAAAACTGCATCGATACAGTCATCATTTTTTTATTCAACTCGACTGAAAGTGGCACCATATCTCGGTAGGGACGATCAACGAAACACTAAAAGGAAAGAGAAGTTGTGCCACATCGCCCAGGTGAGTTGGTTACTTGGCTCTTCCATCAATCTTGATATTGATAACCGTGAGGTTTGCGCACAGTTGATTCAGAGGGGTATTCAATATTCTGAACCCACTTGTGTCGAGCTGAGAGGCACAGGAGGAAACCAACTACAAACCACCGTCATGACAAATGATGGTGCGTGGTCACGAGACTACCCTCTCACTCGCATCATCATTTGGAGCATGATGCGATGTAGCGAGCGGCCTTGTTACTGGAAAGGTTGCCATGGTAGTTGAGATACAAAACTGGAATATGTCTGGTATTCTGTATATAAATTCATGCACTAGAACCAGTCTCACTATTCCACATTCTCTCCCTCAACAACTTTACAAACAATATTTTCTTACTATGTCATCTCAAGCAGAACTAGCTGCACTTATCCAGGAGCAATCAGACATGTAGGTGATATACCTCTTGTCTGAAACATCATTTTCCTGATTATCAGAGACTAGTATAGCTCAACACTATGTTGCTGTTACAGCTTTGGGTAAGTTCTCATAGCATATACACACATCTTTGAACACTCACATCTACTTAAGCACTTTTAGCATATGACACTCTTCTCACCTTTTCATCTGAAGTCAGATTCATCTGGCATAAGAAATTTAGATTAGGCACTATCCTTTATCTATTGGCTCACTATCCTGCACTGCTTCAAACTCTATTGGGTATCTACCTGGATTTTGCAACCTTTCCCTCTTTACAGGTGTGTATTGTTGATCTGTCTGACCTTTCTATTCTAACACAGACATATAGTAAGCATCACATCATAATTTTATAATGCACATGTTATGAATCACAAATAGGAGTTGCAATTCTGTGTTATATTTTGCAGGTGCCTTGGAATTTTGCCCTATAATTGGAGTTCAAGGTCATTGATTTCCTATTATCTGCCACGTGAAACTAATACTTTCCTCTCATTTAGGCCTATTGTTTGTTACAACTTATGCTACATCCAGTTGTAACAAGCTGGTGTTATTGGTGCTTGCAATTTTTAGTACTATTGCAGTGGCCTCGGCAATGGTCAGTAAGGCTATACTTGGGACATTTTTTGGATAATTATATGACAATAGGTTGATGCAGTGAAGATCAATTGCATATCTAACTCAAACACTGCTGTCTTGTATGTTATCATGTCTCCTCCAATTGATGTTAACTCACTCAATGCAGGTGTAAGATATTTGGTCTTATTCTCAGAAATAAATTTCATGTTCTGTCCCAGTTAGGACCCTTAATGACATTTTCACTATTCTATTTGACACAGCTGCATTCTTTGTGATCCTTGTGATCACACAGGCAATCCTACTCCTTTGGAGTGGGGTGAAAGGACAAGAAAGAAAATCTCTAACCAGTCTGCTTGCTCAGCAAGGTATGTCATTTCATTCTATTTATTTCCATCAAAATCATATAAAACTCTAGGTACTCTGAGATATGGGTAATATACTAAGTTCACTGGCTATAAAATACATCTGAAACTTTGACAGATTTGTCCTAACAATCACTTTAGCAGATGCAGTCACTACAAAAGTATTCTCAACCTCACTATGATGTTAACTTGCTAAATTGTTTGAAATGTAGGTATTGAGAGTTAGTATAATACTATATTCATGGAAACACATATTTACAAAACTAGCCCAGCCTTCAAGGAATCCTTGCCAATTTACAAGATTCGTTTGTGCATTGTAACATCTAACTAAATCCCCTACACTGATGACATGATCATAGCTTGTCAGTCATTCTCATTTGCCATTTCCACCTGGACCTCCAACAGAGAAATGATTACCCCAATGGCAGCAACACTTCACACCCCTTCCCCCTTGGCAGTTTCCATGCAGTAACAGAGAGGATTCACAGGGCTGTTGTGGATGAGTTTGGTGACCTGAGCTTCAATGAATCCTTTGGTACAGAGGTATCTCAGGAAGATATTGAGCTGCAGGCTGTTCAGTCCTCTAGTGGAGTTGCAGAGGTTGACCTTCAAGAATTTCCTTGGGCTGGGGGAGATATTGGAGATGAGGAGGCTGGGCCTGTGGCTTCAGGTGAGTTTATGACATTTTATAGCACTGTGGTTGTGTGAATTTTGTTTCTGTCAGGCTCTGGTATACTCAGGGAATAAAGCAATCAGCCAAGATTATCTATGGAATTTGTTTTATTTATATTTGGCCATTTGACATGGTCATTCGTGGAAAGAGTCTTAAGGGTATGCATTTGAGGATTGAAATAATTATATAAAACTGGATTTGGATTTGTAGTCAATTATCTATGTTTTTCATTATTTATTATCTTGAAGATACTCAAGTCCTGGCTTGATATGTCCATAGTGGCTCTATAAGGGCGACCTCCAGGGGAAGTGGAATATCACACTGAACACTGGCAGATGGGAATCCAAAGATATATAAGCTCACAGAAAACTACATACAAGGATACACACCTGGCAGATGGGAATCCAAAGAGAAAAGCCTAAGGTTCCCACTGCCAAGATAACTACCTAAAGGAGTACGCAAATAAGCGCTGGTACGTACTGTGATTACATAATGGGATTGGAATCCAATCCTGTTATGTAACTGGGTGCTTATGTGAAGGAAAATGAAGAACGAATGCACTGTGTTTACATAACGGGATTGGATTCCAATCCCATTATGTAACACAAGTGCTTATGTGAGTGAGAATGAATGCCAAGTTACGTAATGGGATTGGAATCCAATCCTGTTACGTAACCGGGCGCTTAAATAAGCGAACTTGAACGAAAAGATAGGGGCAAGGGAGATAATGGGGGGAAGGGAGAAGTGGGGAAGAATAGATAGGAAGAAGAGATAATAGAGAAGTGTAGAACCACATGAAATGGGGTTCCCCTTACATCACCCCCCTTCTAGAGTGTGACATCCCGACACACTGAGACCTACTGGAGGGACAGGTGCTTTTTGATGGAAGGTGTTGAAATCAGCAGCATGAATGCGACGAGGGGCACCAGGATGGAGGAGGTGGAAGTCGGCAATGAGGTCTGGGGCTGCTAAATCTGTCTCAGGAATCCACTCATCATGCTCATACCCATAACCCTTCCACCTGACCTTGTATTGGAGTTTCCCACGGCGGAATTGACTGTCCAAAACCTGTTCAACCTCATAATTCTCATCTTCCCCTACAAGGACTGGGGGAGGTGGGGGTTGAGCTTTCCGACCAGGAATGGGGTCTGGAGGGGCTGGGAGGAGCTTCACCACAGGGAAGACAGGGTGGAGGTGACTCATAGACTTGGGGAGTTGAAGACAGTAAGCATTGGAGCCGACCTTGTGTTCCACTAGGAATGGGCCTAGGTTCTGATGTGACAATTTCTTAGAGGGCGAGTGGTGCTAATGTCGCTTGCATCTAGGAAGACTTTGTCACCAGGAAAAAGGTAGGGGCTGGCTCACGACGACAATTATAGTATCGAGCCATATCCTCTTTTGCCTTTACAAGGGCAGCTCAGGCTTCAGACAGGGAGTCAGCCATTGTTTTGAACTCATTCACAGCTTCTCTTCTAGATGGCTGCTGGTGAGGTTTGAAGCCCATGCGTGGGTGATGACCAGAGTCAAGCATGAAGGGAGTCTCTTTTGTGGATGAGTGAACATGGTTGTTGTACTGGAACTCTGCAAGGGGTAGGAGGTCATCCCAGTCGTCCTGTCGCTCGTTCACAAATAGGCGGAGGTATTGCTCCAGCTCTTGGTTGACACGTTCTGTCTGTCCATCAGTCTGTGGGTGGTATGCAGTGGAGGCAGCCACCTCAATACCCAGAAGTCTGTATAGCTCACGAGTGAACTCACTGACAAACTGTGTACCTTGGTCTGAAACCACACGGAGGGGTAGGCCATGGTGTCTCCAAACATGATCCCTAAAGAGACGAGAGGCTCCCAATGCTGTAATTGTGGTCAAGGTGG
>MU134755.1:29737-55305 GCA_015039355.1 Ramaria rubella
TCGTCGATCATAACACCAACATTATCAGGGATTTCGTCTTGTAGAACGAAGACTGTGCAGTTCTGGAATTCAGCAGAGGAATTGGTATAGCCTTGAGGTAAACTTCGATATCGCATAAGTCCTAGAGGAGTTTGGAATGAAGTGAGATCACGGCTCTTGGGGTGAATACGTCTGGCATCATAGCCTGAAAAGAGATCGAAAACAGAATAGATGGAGTGTCCAGCGAAGGGAGCAACAAATGAGTTGATGACTGGAGGGAGTCCTGCGTCTTTGATATTAATGCCATTAAGTGTTTGAAGGTCGATGACGTGTCATAAACCACCATCTTTCTTTTGTGTGTAGAACATAGCAGATCTGTATGAGGCTTGACTAGGCTCATAAACTCCGGATTCAATTTTGCTTTTTGTGAGCTTGATGACTTGTTTGAGGTAGGCTGGAGGAATAGGGATTTGGGGATTAGCCCAGGGGATGTGGTCGATAACGGGCATGATGTAGTCAGAGAAATAATCCGAGCAAAGTGTTCCTCTTTCCGAATTGCCATATGCTAAGACTCTTTGGTTATTTGTGAATACCATCGTCATAAGCTTTTCTTCTTCAGGCCATGAGAAACCATCAGGATTGATATTGAGGATCTTGAGGCGTTCATGAGTGAGTTTTGGAGTGGGAATGAAGTTGGGAGGAGTTGGTGATAGTATAGGAAGGTTGAGAAGGGGATCATTGGGAAATCTTTGAGTTACATGAGCATCTTCAGGGAAAACAGCTGGAACCGGGCGAATTCTTCGAGGTACAGGTTTGTATTTTCTGTTGGCGAAAGTAGAACTTGTTTTTGGATTTTCTTGATTTTCTTGAGGAGAGGAGATATTCCAAATCATGAGACTTGAACCAGCATATATAGGACTTGAAGAGAAAGACGAGGAGGGAGAATTTGAGATAGGAGAAGGGGTATATGGTAGTTTAAAGTCATCTCGGACTGAAGGAGGTATTATTCTTGATCCGAATGTAGATGTGGATGATGATTGTGAGGATTTCCAAAAAAAGACCTGTCGTCATGATCATGATCATCTGAGTTGGTTTTAGCAGGTATAGCACAGAGTTCCCAAATCTTTCTGTCAGTATTGTCTCAACGACAGAGATAAGTTCCTTCTTTTCTTTCTTCAATGCTGATACGATTTCGACGTTGCCAAGGTTGTCCTAAAAGAAGAGAGAATTCAACTCTGCCACTGACCCAAAGATCTGTTGTAGTAACAAGATTTCCTGTGCTGAGATTGACATTGTGAATACATCCTTCAAGGGGAGTAGTGTGCTGTCCGGCATCACGCATAAATGAAGTGGCTGAAAGATCCATAGGTATCTGTGTCTGATTGGCAACTTCACGTGATACGATGTCGAGTTCTGAGCCAGAATCGATGAGAGTATTGACCGAATGTCCTGTATCAAAGCTCATGCAAATGGAGATGAGTCTAGCTTCACAAGGGCGATAGCGCATTGGAGGATTCATGCCCATATTGTGAACCATAGAAGTGTCGATGTCGATGTTGCTGTCTTGAGTGTAAAGTGTAGGACGAGTGAGCCGCAAATAATCCAAAATCTTCTTTGACGTAAAAGGTGATGAACCAAGTACTTCTCCGAGTTTGACAGTGATAGGTGAGTCCAAGATTTTGTCAACGAAGGTGTCAACATTGAGATTGCGCTGGAGTTGTGACTGAAGCTTTGTCGAAGGAGATGAAGGAATAGTGACTGGAGCTGGTGTCTTGGAGGTCTTGGGAGGTGTCAAAGGTTTCATTGATGATTTCGATGGCTTAGCATCCCTGGGAGGTCCAAAACGAGAAGAAGTTGCAGGAGGTGTAGGCTGTGAGACGTCTTCCATGATTTGATCATCATCATCTGGATCAAAAGGGAGGGGAGGAATGTCGTAAGGAGTAACCTTAGGAATGATATTCTCTTTGTCTGCCGATGCTGATGGAGTGGGAGACTGGGAGGCATCAGGAAGAGAGGATATAGTTGCCTGAGAGGGGACTACCGGAGTGGATGACGTGTCTTGAGCTTTGGGAGCAAGCTTAGGGTGAGGAGGAGGATAAACTCCATCGAATCTTGTCTTCTTCCTATCGCTTTTTCTCTCGTCACGTGGTCGTGAGACAGGATTGATATACTGTGCAAAGACCTTGCCACTGTCGCTCTCTGAATAGTCTGAGTCAGCTCCATATATGTCTAAAGGTACCATGATTAGATTGGTAGTCGCAGGATGATCCAAATTTTTCCTGAGTTGGAGAGCTAATTCTCGATTGATGGCAGATAAAATGGTTTCTGAGCCATTACGAAGGATGTCTGAACCATCTGGCCATGTGATACGACCTGAATCATTTCGAGCAATTGTGTTAGCAGCAATCATTGTGTCAGCTTGATGGCATCGTCGAGTTCCATGTCCTTTTTCTCCACAGAAATAGCATTCAAACGAGCTAGAATTAGCCTGTTGGGATTGACTCGAGGAGGATGTATTGGTGCAAGGGCGAGCTTCACTAGAGCGTTGGGAGGGCTTCGGAAGAATATTGACCATAATGGGCGCCTTTGTGACAATTCGAAAATAAAGAGAGTAGTAGTTGGGGTCGCTGATGTTCATGCGAGCAAGCTTGTCGATGAGATCTGCAACTTCGTCAGTTTCATTCTGGGATGAGACATAGGGTTTAGAAGTCAAAGACGATGGAGTAGAAGTTGAAGTAGGAAGGGGAGAAGCAGGAGAGGCTTTCTTGGACTTGGGGGTTGCCTTCTTCTTCTTTTTCTTCTTGTCGTCATCAGAATCACTGTCGTCATTGTCTAATGAACCACTTTCTTCTTCATCTGAGTCATCTGCTTCTGAAACAAGACCATCTGAGTCAGATTCATCATCGTAGAATTTACCAAGGTCGAAGACGTGTTCTGCTGCTTTGACTACAATGTCAATTTTGAAGGGAACCGATCTGTCGAGTGCAGCATTTTCCTGGAGCATTCTGTCTTCAAGTTTCTCCCAAATCAACTTTGGAATACCACGCCAGAAGTATCTTTCATAGGCACTGTCACTGATCTTGGAGCGATTGAGTAGCCAGCCTGCAATGCGAGTGAACTTCCTTTGATAGCGATGGAAGTCATAGATATTTCGAAGGACCCTGTGACGATACTTGGTAGTAAAGTTCTCTAGATCTTTCTCTTTAAAGTGTTTTGATGTCCAGTCATGATCATATAGAACTCTAAGCTTGGCATCAAATGCGGTCCAGTTCTTCTGATGGAATTCAGTTAAGCCTTCAATGACTTGTCAAACCGATCGTTTGACATAGAGAGGAGGTCGTTCGAAGCGGTCTTCATTTTTTAATCCATAAGCATCGGAAAGTTCTGCAAAATTTTTGAGGAAGGTGGCAACTTCATCGTATTGACCTGAAAATCTCTTGGGTGCATTCCGAGAGTGAGGGGGAGGGAAGTCAAATTTGGAGCGAATTGGTTGAGACATGATGATAGATGAGCTTGATGAATGGGAGCTGACAGGTCTATTGAGCTCTGTTGGAGTCAAGAAGTCGTATTCAAGGGGATATAGGATGGGATGGTCAATAAGGGAGTCAATTAGCAGTGGATTGTTGACAGGAATTGAAGTCCAGAGACTTGCTTGATTGGGATACCAGCTAGGATTGTCGATATGAAGTTTAGATGAGGATAACAGCCAAATGTGACCTGGTGGAGGTGTATTGACTAGCCGACCGGGATGAGCGAAACGAGTCTTTGGACCAAAGAGGGAGTCAAGGATTGGGCTGAAGAAGGAAGGAGATGGATCTGATGGAGGTGAGTGCTGAATGCCGGCAAATTGTACTTTGATTAGAGTACTGGACAGTCAGTGACAAATCAAGATTGATTGACAGGAACTAGGAACAATCACCGATGGATGACGTCAAAAGGATCCAGTACAAATCGGGCTAATGAGATCCTGGTAATTGGCACTTGATGAAGGGCGCTGTCAGATGTCGGCGGAGACCGGATGTGGTCAGAAGTAGTCGGAGGTGATAGGAGTCGGATTGGGAATGAATGGGAATACAAACAGAGGCCGGATGAGCGTCAAGAGATAAGCAAATGCTTAATGAAGCCCAAAATAGAAGGTATTAGTGCCAAGCGCCTTGGAGGTATGAATGAGGTGAGGCAGATAGGTCCTAAGATGGCAATGGGAAGTCCGGATGTGGAATAGGATCTGCAGGAAAAGCTTTGATCCGGTGTGGGGTACCAATTGAGATGGCTGTCGACTGTATTGGCTGTCGCAAAGTATTGTTAACTTGCAATTCGACTTCCTGTTATGTGCAAAATAGACAGGTGTCGTCGGAATAGCTAGGTATGACAGATATAAATGGCAATAACTGTTGGAGAGAGTGCCGGATAGATGAAACAGGAAGGGATAAGACCTTATTGAGAAGATGATGGATGAGGAACGTGTGTGATGAACGATCAAAGGCCTAGACCGAACTGAGTTCTGGAAGGACTTGATGGAAGGATGTGTGTCGAAATGGGAATAGGGATTGCTGAGATGATAGACAATGGACTGGGCCTCTCTGGGGCAGCCACAAATGTCGGTTTACTTTCGGAAATAGATCCAAAAGACAGTGGGTAGCGGTGTCGTCGTTGCACGGCTACTTACACTGGTGTTCAGCTCAGTGTGCTCTGCTATCAGCAGCAACAAAGGTAGAACAAAGACGAAGATGAGGACGTAATATGCTGATGTAAGACAGCAAATGTCACGTGATTGACAAAGCTGGCCTTGACGTAGACGTAGTAGTAGTAGTAGACTTAGAAGACTTAGACTTGAGACTTAGACGAGTGAATCCAACTGAAAGAGGTGAATTAGGGTACACTAAGGCAAAACAGGCCTTTATATACATGAGCAGAACAACAAACGATGCGAGTATGCCATACAACGATGTCGTCGATAGCAGACAGGAGAAATGACTAACGGTGAGAGCAGAAAACCAAAATAGGAAGGTAGTTTGTAATGGAATGGAGAAATGAGTCAGGTGGACGAAGAAATGAAGGGAAATGTGGCAGCGAATTTGAAATAGAAGCCAGAAATAGAATAGAAGTGAGTCACAGACAATAGACCATGTGGAACAATTGGAAATAGAAGTACAGCCAAGAAGCGAGTGAGTCAGGTGAAGAAAATGAGTCATAGCCATCCAATAGGATTCCAGTTGCTTGTCAAATATCTCCGAAGATGAGTAAGTGAGTCATGTGGCTTGATAACGACTCAGAAACATGTGAACCAATCATGACACTTGGATACGGATTTCCTCCAGAGAGGGAACGAAGACAAGTCCTGCTTGATGAAGTCCTTAGACACATAACTGTAGCAAATCTCTGTTCCTGGTCTGTGCTCTTTGATGTACCAGTTATTCCTGAGGACAATACAATGCCAACCATTCACTGGTTCAAAGTTTGGGTCAAAACCGATGACGTAGAAGGGAGCATGGAAGGTTTGATCGAATACCCATATGCAATCGTGAATGCAATAAGGAGGATATGAGGGGAATATTCAGTATGGACCTTCAGGAGATTCGACATAAAGAGGATAGTACCGATGATGTGCGACTTGTGGAGGAGGACTGGACAAATGAACATCAAGGGGAGAACGCCGACTAGGAAGTTCAACGTGTGGTCCAACGTGTATGTCTGGCTTGGCAGTCATCTGAAACAAGTCATGGGATGTGGTGGCGGCAATGCTGGATGGCATATTGGAAATAGAATCAATGAAAAATAGAATGAGTGTGGAGATGATGTGTCTGGCAGACTGGAGGTAGCACAGCAGATGATGGTCTGGTGAAAGCTGATGATGATAGGCACGTGTGCAGTGAGCATCTTTTGTAGTGTAGTAGGCGCTGTCGAGTATCATGCTTGTCAGCGCACTGTCCCAGTTGCCAATCTCCTATCGTCAGAACACGCCACCCTCCTCCTTGTCCTCTCATTCCTGTAGCTATTTTCCCCTCCTTTTCCTTCCTTTAGCATTTCTCTTTGTACCATCTTACATCTGGAACAAACCGCTACCCTTCATTCATATAAACCCATGAATGCCCACATTGTCATCTTTGGCACGTTGCATCAAGTGTATGTGCATGACTGAGCTTCCTACACCTCTATTCCAACCTCCCAGCCAGGATGCTCATGAGGTAGCCAAGCATCTCTAAGTGAGTAGATCGATCTTTGATCTGTTCACTCGGTCCTGACTCACCCCGGATTTCCATATAGCTTAGTTACAGTTTCACGACACTGTCCCTTAGTCTCTCTACATATTTGTGGCCAGCATGTTGCACCCTGAAAATCCCTTCCAGGCCATACTGCTGTTCATCCTTCATCTATGGGTTCACCGTTGCTTCTCAAACTACATACCTTTGAAGTGCAATACTAGGTAGCCTCCCATGGGGTGAGCCCACCCCACACCTCAACACAAGCTGTGCTGACTCCTGAGTGGTGTCAATCCAAGCCAAAACTCATTGATACAGTCACAATCATTCTTGCATCCAACTCAACTGAAAGTGCCACCCTATTTTGGTAGGAACAATCAAAGAAATACTAAAAGTGAAGAGGTTATGCCATGTCACTCAGGTAAAGTCGTTACTTGGCTCTTCCATCATTCTTGATATTTATGAACCATGAGGTTTGTGCACAGGTGGTGCAGAAGGTATTCAATATTTTCGCAATCCAGGTGGGTTGAGCTGAGAGGCACAAGGGGAAACCAACAACAAAACACCATCATGACAAGAGTGATGGCACATGGTCACGAAACTGCATTCCAGCCCACATCATCATTGGGAACATGATGCGATGTGGCAAGCAGCATTGTTACTGGAAGGTTTGCCACAATTGAAATAGCAAGTTGGAAGTGTCTGGAATTCTGTACATAAGATTATATGCTAGAAGTAGGGTCGCCATTCCACATTCTCTCCCTCAACAACTTTACAAACCCTTCATATTTCTTTGTTCGCTATGTCATCTCAAAAGGAACTAGCTATCCAGGAACAATCAGATTTGTATGTGATATACCTATTGTCTGAGACAAAATTTTCCTGATTATTAGAGACTAGTGTGGCCTATACATATGTCATTGTTGCAGCTGTTGGTAAGCTTCATAGCATATATGCACAATTTTTGCACTCACCCCTACTTAAGCACTTTTAGCATATGACACTCTTCTCACCTTCCCATCTGAAGTCAACTTCATCTGGCATAAGAAATTTAGATTGGGCACTATCCTTCACCTATTGGCCCACTATCCTACTCTGCTTCAAATTCTATTAAATGTCTACCTGGAGTTTGCAACCTTTCCTTCTTTACAGGTGTGTATTGTTGATCTGTCTGATCCAACTTTTCTATTCTAACACAGACCTATAGTAGGCATCACATTATAATTTTACAATGATGTTGTGAATCACAAATAGGACTTGCAATTCTGTGTTCTATTTTACAAATGCTTTGGGTTTGTTGCCAGCAATTGGGGTGCAAGGTAATTTATTTTCTCTGATATGCCTGCATGTGGACGTAATACTCTCCTCTCATTTAGGCCTATTGTTTGCAAGAGCATATGCTATATCCAGTCATAACAAACTGGTTTTTGTGATGCTTGCACTTTTGGGTACCATTTCAAATGTCCTGTTCATGGTCAGTATTGCCATGCTTGGTAGATTCCTGGCTTTGAATAATTATGTGACTTCAGATTTCAATACCAAATAATAATTGCATATCCTCCTCTAATATTTTTGCTTTGTATGTCATCACATCTCTCCCAATTGATATCCACTGATCCAATACAGGTGTAAGATGTTCAACCTTATTCTCAAAAACAGAGTTCATGATCCACGTTTCAGTGGAAACCCTCAATGGTGTCTTCACCATTCTATTTGACACAGCAGTGTTTGTTGCAATTCTTGAAATTCTTGAAAACACACTTGGACTCCTGCAACTTCAGAGTGGGATCCCTGGTCTCTAAAGAAACTCTCTTTCCAATGTGCTCATCCAACAAGGTATTTCATTCATTCTCATTTATCACCAGGAGAATTAAGAGACATTTTAGGTATTCTGAGATATGGGTAATATAAGAAGTCTTCCTTGAAATAGAGATCTGAATGTTTGACAGATTTGTCTTGACAATCACAGTCACTGAAAAGGTACTTCAATCTTAATATGATGTTGACTTGCTAAGGTGTTCTGAAATGCAGGTATTGAGAGTGAGTGTAATCTCAAGTATATTTATGACAACACACATTTTCAAAACTAGCCAAGCCTTCAAGGAATTCTCAACTCTTTACAAAATATGTTTGTGTTGTGTCATATCTAACTGAATGTACTACACTGATAATCTGATCATAGCCTGTCTGTCATTATTATTTGCCACTTCCACCTGGACCTCCAGCAGAGAAATGATCACCCCAATGGCAGCACCACTTCACACTCCCTTCCCTTTGGCAGTTTCCATGCAGTCAAAGAAAGAATTCACAGGGCTGTTGTGGATGAGTTTGGTGACCTGAGCTTCAATGAATCCCTTGGCACAGAGGCACCACAGGAAGATATTGAGCTGCAGGCTATTCAGTCCCCCGGTGGAGTTGCAGAGATTGACCTTGAAGAATTTCCTTGGGCTGGAGGAGATATCGGAGATGAGGAGGCTGGTCCTGTGGCTTCAGGTGAGTTTTTGGCACTTTATGGCACTGTGCTTGAATGAATTTTGTTTCTGTCAGGTTCTGGTATACTCAGGGAATAAAGCACTCAGTCAAGATTATCTGTGGAATCTGTTCTATTTATATTTGGCCATTTGACATGGCAATTTGTGGAAATATTTGTCAAGGTTATGTGTTTGGAGCTTGGAATAATTATATCAAACTGGATTTAGATTTGTAGTCAACTATGTTTCTTCTTCTTATGTATTGTCTTAAAGATACCCAAAATCCTGACTTGACATTTTGTCCCACTCTTGCTGCCAATTGTTTAGGTGCTAATTTTGACAGCCTGATGGTCAAAGGACAGAGGTCTATTTATTGAGTTGCCCATGAGGGAAGTAGTGATGGTTTGATTAGACATGTGTCAAAGACTGGGTAGTTGTGATATATAATTGGTTTCTGCTTGGTAGATCTTGTAGAAGTCCCATGCAGATGGGTGCCAAGGTCTAGTCAATATTGGTTTCTAGTCCTTTGAATGCATAAATACTCCTCCTAGCCAACCTCTTGCTGATGGCATACTTCGCCTAAAGATAGCCCCACCCTCCTTCTTTTCCCTGCACTATTTTACAACCGCCTCATTCCAACCATCTTCTGACACCATATGGAGTTCAAGCCAGACCGCTGTATTGTGGCGCTGGAACATGTGATCGCGACACATCCTATGGTTGATCTGGATGTATGCGTTCAACCTATTGTGGACTATATGTATGTTAAGTGCAGGGGGTAACATACCTGTTTCTGAAGGTGCATTTAAACATCTCTGGCACTCCATTCACGGTGGGGGGATGACATCTGCCGGATGAGTGCCTTGCACTCATTTTGGAGAAATGTCCGGCTCCAAGAGGGTAGAGGATGCATTGTTTACAAGTCTGTATACACCCTTAATGAATTCTTCGAAGACATCATCCTGTGTTCGAAAGTCAATGAACAGAACAAGTGCTAATATGAACATGGCAACAACATACCCTCATTAGTAGTACCACCCACAGTACAACTCTGTAGCTTCCCCCCATACACCTCATAATTCTCTGACCAAGGTTTCTCTTGCACTTCATTAGGCACAGCTGCGCAGATAGGGTAAATAGTCATGAGAGACTTAAACACGTGAACTAACATGCATTCGTGCTTATGGGTCATAGTCAGATCAGCATGGCAAAACACTTCTTTGTAGAAGAGAAACGCAGAATCAACAATCGTCGTGAGCCAGCACATGAACCAAAGTGTCTTCATGCTGTCGTGCTTACATGCTGTGGTTGCTTAGGCACGAAGAGACGCGTCTTCCCCGAAGAGAAAAACAGATTCGTCATTACGCTGACAACCATTTCGCCCAAGGCGAAATGGTTGTCAGTGTCGGTGAGCGGTAAAGGTGCGCTTTACGGGGAGGTTAACTATTGTGAGTGACACTAGTAAGTATTCGCGGCACCTGGCATCGTCTAATATGCGCCTTCGTAAGGTTTAGGCAAGTGGCTAATGGTTGCGCCAGGTGTAGACGAGACGAAGTGATAGATCCAACGAGGGTTGTGGTTGTGACCCTACGCTCCCGGTGGGAGAGCGTTGATGTATGTGTTGATGCCTCAGCTTGTCATTCCCCGCACGGACTCGTTCTCCATCAGAATATGCAATTTGTCGCGTTGTCCGACTCTGAATCAGTGTAAGATAATGGTAGAGTTGTGCTGTATATTGTATATCACCGACAGAGCCAACCATCGAACTTAAACTTCACCCACTGTCTCTACAACCCAATCGATCCTCGTGAGCTGTATATGGTTGCAAGGTTCTTGCCATGAGCTACACGCTCGACCGTCCTGGCCTGGGTGAGATGTTGAGAAAGTCGTCATGAAAGCCGTGAAAATGGGTGCGCACTTCGTGAATAACGTGTCCTTGATTGTCATTTGGCTACCAGCTTCCTTGTATGCCTTGGATGAAGACAGCGACAGCGGTTGTGCTGTATGCACACCAGTTGCGTCGACGATCCAGGTCACAGCGAGCTAAAAAGTGAGTACTTGCGGGCACCCTCGAAAGGAGGAAACGAATCCCTAAGTCTGCTCCTCAACAACCAACGACTCCTCCTCACACCAGTTAAGCATGACGGACGCTTTGTCTCTCAAGCCAACGCCGTCGCCTCCTCGCACTGCCTGACGTACCATCTGCAGGTGACAATAAGTTCAACAGGATTTGATCTCTCGATGATGACGAGATTGAGGCACAGTGCTGTGATCCGAGCAGGTGTGTTTATTGTGGTGGCTTGTGGGTAGATTCCTTCGATCAATCGATCAATCGATCACGATTGTGTACTTCTACCTTTCCCAGACCACACACATCCCATTTTAGATTCCTAACCGCACCCTCTGCATCTAAGTACAAGCTTTGCTCACATGAAATGCGAGCAGGAACAGACTGAACCGAAACTCAAACGTCAATGCATATGGTATGGCTACGTGAGTATGTATCAATCTGTTCTTACTCTTATCGATATCCGTATCTTATTCCTGTCGCACGTTTTGCAGCATCCACCTAGCATCCACCTTGACAACCATCTCCACCAATTTCGCTCAAGTTCGTGATGGATCTTCACTTCTCCTCCGCTTCAATACTTGAATAGTTCTAGCCACAGTGCAACTGAAAGGTTACCCACACTGTGCTCCAAACTGCTTTCCCCCCCTTCTTCCTCGCTGATAAAAAATGGTCCTACAGTATTGCCATAACACCCACCTTCATCCCTTTTCTCTCCTATCGGCGCAGTTACCTAAACGCTTTAAACGAGGTGGGAGTCTTGGCAGGGCTAGGGGTGTATTAGAAAGCCAGGTATGTACGTGACAATGCTTCTTAATGATATTCTGAGGACGGTTATTCAGATATCTACGTCAACCGTGGGATAGTGCAAAGGATGTGTTCGTAACGTCACGCGGACAGTCATGTGTATCCCTGCACGCTAACTTATCTACGTTAACGCCGTTATGTAGCAGGTGATTGCGGCGAGTTTTCGTATTGTGTTTCCACGGTGAAAATGATGGAAGGGAATAAAGTGATATGGTGATGGTAGATGATGCTGGGTTGGGGAGATAACAATGGAGGAAAGAGCGGGAGCATTGCTGGGTGCGTTCTACTATGTCCTTCCTAATTCACTGCTTGAAAATATTCACCCTTCTTATATTGCAGCGCCACCCACGTGTACGAGTAATTAACACAATTCCGTCCACTTCATCCATTCCCGATCCCAATACAACTGCTACAGGGCACTTCCGGAATGCACACATTTCGTCAAGCCTCATTATTGCACCCTTACACTCCTTTTCGATCTCTATTCGCCTGTGCTCAACTCTCCGCTGCCCAATTCCCTGTCACGCGCCGCGCAGTCCAATTATCACATCTCTTGGAAGCACCAGGGCACATTACACGGGAGTGGGTCAGTCTATGCGCTCGGAAAGTATGTCTATCAAGCGTTACGGGCTCATCCGTCCCCTGAGCGAACGGTAGTGAGTGGACAATGGTGCACTTTGTCGTAGGAGTCTCCGTTGGTCTTCCTTCGAAGGATCATTTACGGCCCTGAGAGGCTGGACGCGTATGGTGACGTTCATACTCGAGAACGGTGTCTGGGCTGGTGTAGAGTGATGGGTCTCGCGTTCTCGTAGACTCGGTTCACCGTCCCTTATCCGCGGCGTCATCAGCGCTGGAGCCCATACCTGGTTCCGTCGCTTTGGATGGGTTATAGAGGATTAATGGTGTGTTTTTGGTAGATGCAGAACAAAGGCACGGATAGGTTTGAAGATTTTTGCGTCGGCGTGTTCACCCGACCGATCGAGACACGAGCGATCAAGACGTCTAAGTGAGCATCTCGCATCCCTATGACACATATTCCTTAACAGACCCTAGGTACCTACGGCATGCGTAGCGCCATCCACAGGACCTATTCGTGCCGTCTTCGAACCCCTTTATACCGTACCCAAATTCCGATTCTCGATACACAGATTGGCTCCTTCCCCCCTATTCCATCACCTCTCCCTCCCTCTCCGCTGTCGCTTCATGAATCTCGACCGAGCATGGACATTTGGCGAAGACGGCGCTTGTTGACGCCACGCTGCTGTGATATGTGCCCGCTCCATTAAAGGGAGGACCCGTTTCACTGGCAAAGCGATGAGCTAGACGTGCCGTAGGTGACACGGTGACGTAGAGGTGTGGATGGCCGCGTGTGGGTGATGGATCTTACTGTAGAGAGCTGAGGGCTGCAAAACGATTTCTTCATGTGATGGGAAGCCGCGAGGTCCAAGTTATCTTGTTGCGATGATGTGATTTACCGGAGGCAAAAAGATTGAACGACTGGAAGGTGAGTCGATAATGTCATCGATTTGGGGTTTCGTCTCTGACTCGGGTTCGTGAAGTGGGATTCGTGAATCATAAATTGTTTGCTTTTAGAGCGCCTTGGTGCTGTGGGGGAGATCAAAGAGTACAGATGACGCCATGCTCTTCTCCGTCTACGAGTCATAACCTCTATTCAACCCGAATCCCTTCTTTATCCGACTCACCGTTTCTCCCTTAGTGATCGAACTGTACGCTCACGTAAAAGCGCCTTTTCCTCCACCCGATTTCAACCAAATACCACGCACTCGGCCACCTCGCAAATGGAACCAACTGCTACTTTGCCGTCGTGGATAGAAGCCGAAGATGGACTGACGTCATGCCACGAATTCGTAGTGCATCAAAGGCACTACCGCCGTAGTACGCTAATGTTGATTATAAGGGCGTTTTGTGGCACAGGCACTAAACGGAGCCATGAGAGATGTACATATTCTTCACCCGTCGGCTTCTCGCGCGGAGCACACGCTGGGCCTCTATTACACTTGTAGGTATTATTGTTGATGACGGCGAGATTCGTCCTCACATCGATCAGTTCTTCTGTCGCACTTTCCACTAGTTGCTCCTGGAGGTGATTTCGGCCGCGAACGCCAGTCTCAGTCCATCTGTATCCCCAGTCCTGATCGCAATACTCGGTCGTACTTTGTTCCAGCAGTTTTCTTTCTACCTCTATGTTATATGGACGACGACTGTTTTTTTATTTTATACAGATAATGGGCCTAAAATAAATCGATATCAAGGATGCCACTAATGGGACAGTACTTTCCATATATCTGAAAAACTCAGTGAGTCCTTCAGATCTGAGGCAAGGCGTCGAGAGCGGTATAACCGTAGGCGTTGGGTACTCAGTATGAAGTGTGGTGGAGCTTTGCCTTCGACCAGCAAAGGGGACCTGTCCTTATCACCCCAATGTTGTTATCGTTGCTGATTCGGTCTGAATGCGTGCTGTTCGTGGCTCGCGCCCTGGTAGCAGGGGATCTTGACGACATGGCATTACGAAAGTGCATCGGTGACATGTATCTGGGATGAGGACTGATAGGATTGGCGAGGAGGGAAACTTCGTTGAAGGAACCAGTTAGGCAAGAAGCACGGAAGCGAATTAAACCGAGTGGAGCAGAAATACGGTGTTTATAATCCAGAACTTGACAGGTGAGCGAGCGTGTGAGGGAGGAGTCAGAGATTATCTCAAACATACAACATTGAGGGTGAGATCATTCCGAGGTCAAGTTTAGTCCCAGAGCACCTCCTGTTTCCCTGAGCAACCAAGGCCGTTTTCAATACGTTGATGTGGGGTGCTCAACGACGCAAATACCGGCGCAATTGTTCCTAGAAAACTGAAGGTAGCGTGGTGCGAATATTGTCCCGTTATTTGTACTGTTACAGACGTAACGGACACCAACAGATATGCGTGCTGGGGGGACACAAAAGTAGCCGCTGACAGAGCTTCAACTCTGGGCTTCTACGCTGGTATTGATCGTGGTAAAGGGTATGTGTCTGGTTGTAGGAACGAGAATAGTCACTGTTAACGTGAAGTAAATCTCCTTCACTCCCTTTCTATATTCACTCACCTGGACTTCTCCAACAGACGCGTACATCGATCAACGAGCATTTTCTCGCATTCCAGGGTATTATGGGAAGTATGAGTATAATGTAGCATTAGCGGCTTGTGGTAGACGTATTGGGGACGACGTTTTCCATTAGAGAGTGTTGCAGTAGTACATCGGAATCTTTATGTTTACAAGAACATCCGTGGGGTGTAATTGGTACTATGAAAGGGCGTTGAAACCTACCTTGCACATTACATAATACTGCCACTTTCTGTGCCTGGGCATTTCGCACTGCGCAGGACATCGACACTGAATTGAATCTCCGACCAATCGCTGTCTGCAGTGACGCACAAGCTCGAAAAGACATCCAATGACACTGATGTCCATGATCATATGAGGTGTGTTCACGGGAATATAGGAGAAGCAGTTGGCCATGGGACCCAGATCCAGATGGCTTGGCCAGGTGAGTGTCTTGGGCTGTCGAGCAGGAACTGATTTGTGATTCGTTGCCCCGTACTATGATCGCTTCATAGGTTATCGTCATCCACTTGTATGTTGGTGTGGTGGAGTTTAAAGTGAAGGAAAATTGACCATACGAAAGATGACATGATGGCGACCAAGTAGCGATACGCTGATAGGCTCGTTTGATGATGGAGGTTTGGCTGACAAACCAATCATTGTCATGCATACTCACACCTACCCCTCACAGGATCAGATTTCCCAGACAAACACACCTTCTCGCATTCTCATTCTGTATCTGAGCACGCTCTCCACCTACACTAGACAATAAATTGCTTCTACAGTCCCCTGTGGCGATTCCACTCACACTGGAGGCAAACAACAATTTTCTGAGTCAGAAAATCTTTCAGAAAAACTTCAGAATCTGCCATGTTTCCTGAGGATTTTCTGGGGACAGAAAACTGCTAAAAAACCTATGGTTTTTAGAGAGTTTTCTGTCCCCAGAAAAACTTCATGAAATTCTAGAAATGCGCCCCAGAAAATTGTACAAGAAATACTTACCAAAACTAATGATTTTATGATGATTTTCTGAGTCCAAGAAACTTAGAGAATATTGTGGATTTCCACAGGTTTTACTGAAACCAGGAAAGCTTGCTAAAATTCTCAGAAAATCTTGAAGAAACCCTTGCAGAAAACCATGGTTATTTCACAGTTTTCTGATTCCTGACAATTTCCTGGTTCAAAAAAGTCATTTATTGAGTTTCCTTGATCAGAAAACTGTAAAATAACCATGGTTTTCCACAGGTTTTTCTGCAACATCACAATATTCTCTAAGTTTCTTGGACTCAGAAAATTATCAGAAAATCATTAGTTTTGGTAAGTATTTCTTGTACAATTTTCTGGGGCACATTTCTAGAATTTCATGAAGTTTTTCTGGGGACAGAAAACTCTCTGAACACCATAGGTTTTTTTAGCAGTTTTCTGTCCCCAGAAAATCCTCAGGAAACATGGCAGATTCTGAAAGATTTTCTGACTCAGAAAATTGTTGTTTGCCTCCAGTGTCACCACACATGCAACCTCACTCCATTGGTTTCTTGCACCCTCTAACTCCACCACCATCACCATCGTTGAGCGCAGATTGGATATGATACAGCCGATCTTCTCCTGCCTCTATCGACATCTCACCTCACCAGTGGGTTTACTCTTTCAAAATGTCTCCCTCCCTGGTTCTATGACAAATTCTACCCTATTTTTCCCTTCCCACCCCTGAATGGACATCTGCGTGCCGATGGTTATGCCTGATCCAGGGTACGCACGCCGCTCCAGTCACATCTCTAAAATCTTCAGAACTTGCCGCCAGCCCCTGCTTGTTGTTCTCTCAGCCCCATAGCTATTTTCCTCTCCTTTTACTTCTTTCAGCATTTCTGCTTGTACAGCTTTATGTCGGGAATGAACCACTACCCTTCATTCGAATCCCATGTATGGCCACATCGTCGTCTTCAGCACTTCATATCAAGTGTGTGCACGCAACTGAGCTTGTTACGCCTGTCTTCCGGCCTCTCCATGTTCTCATGAGATAGCCACGCATCTCTAAGTGAGTATATCAATCTTTGACAATGCATTGGCACGATTCTGACTCACCTCGGCTTTCCGCATAGCCTAGTTACAGTTTCATGGCGCCAACTCTCCGTCTCTGCATGTTCGTGGCCAGCATTTTACGCCCTGAAACATCTCTTCTCCATCATGCCTCTTTCTTGTCATCCTTCACCTACAACTTCGCCATTGCTTCTCAATCTATGTACACTTAAAGTATAATACCAGGGAGTCTTCCGTGGTGTGAGCCTACCCCACACCTCAATACAAGCCGTCCTGACTCCCACATGATGTCAATCCGAGCCAAAACTACATCAATATATCCACGATCATTCTTGTATTCAACTCGACTGAAAGTGCCGCCATCTTTCAATAGCAAAGATTGAAGAAACACAAAAGGAAAGAGAGGTTGTGCCATGTCGCCCAGGTGCCTTGGTTACTTGGCTCTCCATCAATCTTGACCCATGAAGTTTCACGCAGTCGGTGCGGAGGGGTATTCAGTACTTCGAACCCTGATGTGTCGAACTGAGAGGCACATGAGGAAACCAATGACAAACCGCCACCATGACGAGTGCAATGGGTCGTGGTTATGAGACAGCATTCTGGTTCACATCATGTGGCAAACAGCCTTGTTGCCAGAATGTTCCACACAGTAGTTGAGATGGAAAGATATGTCTGGTATTCTGTATATAAATTCATGCACTAGAAATAGTCTCACTATTCTGCATTCTCTCCCTCAACAAACATTATTTTCTTACTATGTCATCCCAAGTGGAACTAGCTGCACTTATCCAGGAGCAATCTGACATGTATGTGACATACCTGTTGCCTGGGACAATAATTTCCTGATGCTTGGAGAGTAGTGTGGCTGACAACTATGTCCTTGTTGCATCTTTCAGTAAGCTTTCATAGCATATATGCACATCTATGGACACTCACTCACCCCTACTCAAGCACTTTTAGCATATGACACTCTTCTCACATTTCCATCTGAAGTCAGGTTCATCTGGCACAATAAATTTCAATTAGGCAGTATTCTTTACCTATTGGCTCGCTATCCTGCGTTGCTTGTAGGTTTGTTGGATATCTACCTGGATTTTTCACCCTTGCCTTCTATACAGGTGAGTATATTTGGTCTGTCTGATCCAACATTTCTATTCTAACACAGACCTATAGTAAGCATCACATTACAATTTTATAATGTACAAGTTGTGAATCACAAATAGGACTTGCAATTCTGTGTTACATTTTACAAATACTTTGGAATTTTTGCCTACACTTGGAGTTCAAGGTCATTGATTTTCTATGACATGCCTGCATGTGAAAGTAATACTCTCTTCTCATGTAGGTCTATTGTTTGCAAGGGCATATGCTATATCCAGTCATAACAAACTGGTTTTTGTGATTCTTGCACTTTTGGGTATCACTGCAATTACCCTGTGGATTGTGAGTATTGCTATGCTTGGTAAATGCATGACTTTGAATAATCATGTGGCTTTAGATTGCAATAGCAAACAATGATTGCATATCCACCTCTAATATTTTTATCTTGTATGTCATCAAATTTCTCCCAAGTGATATCCACTCATCCAATGCAGGAGTAAGATGTTCAACCTCATTCTCAGAAACAGAGTTCATGATCCATGTTTCAGTGGAAACCCTTAATGGTGTCTTTACCATTCTATTTGACACAGTTGTGTTTGTTTCAATTATTGAAAACACTCTTGGACTCCTACAACTTCAGAGTGGGATCCCAGAGCTCCAAAGAAACTCTCTGTCAAAATTGCTCATCCAACAAGGTATTTCTTTTTTCTCATTTATTGCCAGAGAGATTAAGAGACATTCAGGTATTCTGAGATATGGGTAATACTCATGAGGTCCTTCCGAGGATAGAGATCTCAAATTTTGACAGATTTGTCCTGACAATCACCTTAGCAGATGCAATCACCAAAAAAGTATTTTCTACTTCAACATGATTTTAACTCGCTAATTGTTCTGAAATTCAGGCTTTGAAAGTGAGTGTGATTTCAAGTATCTTTATGGCAACCTACATTTTCAAAACTAGCCAAGCCTTCAAGGAATCCTCAACACTGTCCAAAATTCATTTGTGTTGTGTCATATCTAACTGAATGCACTGCACTGATAATATAATCATAGTTTGTCAACCATCATCATTTGCCGCTTCCACCTGGACCTCAAACAGAGAAATGATCACCCCAATGGCAGCAACACTTCACACTCCCTTCCCCTTGGCAGTTTCCATGCAGTCACAGAGAGGATTCACAGGGCTGTTGTGGATGAGTTTGGTGACCTGAGCTTCAATGAATCCTTTGGCACAGAGGGAGAACAGGAAGATATTGAGCTGCAGGATATGCAGTTCCCCAGTGGAGCTGCAGAGATTGACCTTCAAGAATTTCCTTGGGCAGGAGGAGATATTGGAGATGAGGAGGCTGGGCCTGTGGCTTCAGGTGAGTTTTTGGCATTTTATGGCACTGTGCTTGTATGAATTTTGTTTCTGTCAGGTTCTGGAATACTCAGGGAATAAAGCAATCAGTCAAGATTATCTTCAGAATCTGTTTTATTTATATTTGGCCATTTGATATGGTAATTTGTGGAAAGAGTGTTGAGGTTATGCATTTGATGCTTGGAACATTATATCAAACTGGATTTAGACTTGTAGTCAATTATTTATGTGTTTTTACTATATATTGTCTTGAAGATACCAAATACTATATCTCCAGAGTGGCTCCTCACACCATGCATGAACCAGAGCCATTGTGGGTGTTTGTGGTATGAGTTTCACATCATCATGTGCTGTGGACTATGTCCATTTGTATGCCTTTAAAATCTGAAGGCTCACAAGGTGAGAGGGGAGGGCATCAATAGCTTTTTAATCTGGGGCAGTGGATACAAGACAATGCACTGTCATACTTGAACAACTGAGGACCCACCCCTGTTACACCATTGTTGTTTCATTGCTGTAAATGCAGTGCTGTTCATGAATTGCACTCTGAATATAAACAGCAAGGGCATAACAAGTATATCAGTGCCTAGTGGTGTGTGGAATAAAAAGGTAAGACTGGCAAGGATGAACAAACTGCATTATAGCACTTGAGTAGCCAGGCGGTTTAAACAGAGTTAAGCAGTGCAGTGTTTGGACCTGGAGCTTGAAAAGTGGGTGAGCATGTGAGGAGGCTCTGGAGAGTACGTACCCAGTGAATGTTATGTTGTTGGAGTTGAAAGTTAAGCTAGTCTCAGAGCATACCTGCTCTCCAAAGGTCATTCAATACCTGGCAGTTGATGAACCAACAAATGCCCCCTAAATGAGACCAGAGAAACCAGTGTAGAAACACAGAGATTACCCTGGCACACATGCAGCAAACATCCAAATATGCATGGTAAGGGGATGTCAAAAAAGTTTCCACTGCTCTTTCTAAGATGATCTAGACGATATGTCTGGATATAAGAACAGTCACATAGCCACCAAGCTGTATGGATCCCAGTAGTTAAAGGTGAAGCACATGATCCTTTCAGTTTCTATATGCATTCACCAGGAGTTCAACAGTCTGATGCAACAAATATGGCAGGTATGAGTATAATCCAGCATTACTAAATGTTTATGGTAGGTGTATTGGTGGTTACATTTTCCCATTTGAGAATGTACAGTATCATAGTCTTTACGCTATATTGATTTGTCATTAATTCATTCTTCAAGTTTTCAATCATCTGTGGCGATCCTGCTCACATGTGCAGCCTCACTGTGTCTGTTTCTTGCACTAGCTCAACTCGTTGCCACCACCATCATTGAGCGCAGATTGGATACGGCTGAATTTACTTCTCACCCTATGATGAGTGATCTTGCATCACTTTGATGTATCTAGATTTTTATTACTCCTCTGTTCATATCTCTGACTGAACACCTGCATGCTGATGTGTGCAACACTGCCAGGATATTCACCATCTCGTAGCCATGGAATCTCTGTTTGGTTCCCTTTCCATCTGAACCCACCACCATCGCTGCCCCTCTCTCATCTTTGTAGTGGGTTCTCTTGGTTTTCCTCTCCACCCAATCACCTTGGTGCTCATTTACCCCTACTGCCAAAACTCTTGGTGTATGCAGGCCTATGATTGTGTGGCCACCCTCAACACATCGTATCAAGTAGGCACACACGGAACTGAGCTGCCCACACCTGTGCCCCAGCACCTCGATGCTCTCATCAGCAGATATTCACCGATCTCTAAGTCAGTAGATCGATCTTTGTGAAATAGTTGGAGTGTCACTCAGATATCCAGGGGATTTCTGCTTGCAAAGGCCCCATGGGGCAGCACACCAAGTTCTTTTCAACACCAACTGTGAGCCTCCTGAGTGAATAAGTATGACGGAACACACCCCTCTTTCAGCAAATGTCTTACTGACAGCATACTTTGCCAAAGAATCAGCACTCCCTCTTTTTTCCTCGCACACTTCCATGACACCCTTAACTTCCGACCACTTTGAGGTTTGAGCCAAAGTGTCGTGTTGTGTGCCAGAACATGCGGTCACAACACATCCTTGATTGATCTGAGTATATGTGTCAAAGCGTGAGCTTTATGTGGGTGTTGAGTGTTGGGGATAACTTACCCATTCTTGAAGGCACGTTGAAACATCCCAAGTGCACCATTCATGGTGAGGACAATTATACACCCAATGCAAGGCCATGGAGCTGTGCACGATCATTTTTTTGGAGAAAGTACTGCTTGGCCAAAGAGGTACAAATAGGCAGGTGACACAGTGTGTACGACTCACTGTACACTTACAGCTTAGGAGGCATGATACTGTACTAGAGAGTCAGACAAACAAGTGAAACAATGGTTTCAAAAACAGCATAACAACAACATACCCTCATCATATCACTTGTGACATGAATCTGTAGCTGTCCCATACTTTCTCCATGTATTTACCCTTCACTTCAGTATGCATGGCTGCATGAATGGCATACCCACACCTGAGAAAGTTGTCCATAATGCAGAGGCCAATGAAGCCATTTGCACTGGATAGGTGTGGCTGGTGCTGAAGTCGAGAGGGGTGAAGGACTGAATGACAAGAAGAAATTTGTAGTGAATAGGGATGTTGTGAGAGTATCAACATGTGTTTGTGCTTACAAGTCATAGTCAAATCAGCATGGTGAAATGCTTCTCTGCAGAAGAGAAACATGGAGTCGTCTCTGTGCTGACAATCCTTGTGAGCCATTTATGTACATGGATCAAACTGTATTTGTGCTTACATGCCACAGTCGCTGAGCCCAATGAGACATGTCTCTGCCAAAGAGAAACCCAGGAAGTGATGGTCAACCTTTGTGAAATTCACCTATGTCAGGCCGTGAATCAAAGATTTCAATAGTTTATTAGGGACACAGTATAATGAAAGTGAATTTATTTATATTTACACATCGAATAGTGTGCACAGATCAAGACATATCTGTTGAGGTCAGTGTTTTCCTGACCCTGGGTCAGACCAGGGTCTAGTGATGGATGCAGTTCAGCTCAAACTGATTCATACCAGTTCAGTTCCAGTTCAGTTCAATGAACTGAACTGGTAATTAAACCAAACTGTGAGCTGGGTCCAGTTGAAATCCCCAGATTGGCTCAGATTGATCTAGAACTGGGTCGAGCTCTGGTGTTCACCAGAACACTTGTGATGAGTAGTGTTGCCGCGACTTTGGTGAAAAACTGGTCAAGGACCAAAGTTGAACCGCTTGGTGACTCCTGAGGTCATGGTTCGGTCACGGGTATGACTAG
Source organism: Ramaria rubella (assembly GCA_015039355.1). Classification (NCBI taxonomy): domain Eukaryota; kingdom Fungi; phylum Basidiomycota; class Agaricomycetes; order Gomphales; family Gomphaceae; genus Ramaria; species Ramaria rubella. The sequence continues at coordinate 52,173 of MU134755.1, forward strand.
TGGATTTCATGCCAAAATCCATAGTCAGAACCATGTGGGTCAACTGTACTCACAGCCAACCTGCTGGCTGCGAGTTCAGTTGCTTTATGCCAGCCACATGTCTGTGGCTGGCATAGAGCTGGCTGCCAAACACAGTGGCTGTTTGGCAGCTGCTGGTGCTCTAGCACCAGTGCTCGCAGTGTTAGCTGCAAGTACTGGTACTCTACGCCAGCTACGCAAATCACTGGAGGCATGTCAAAATTTTCCAACCTGGAAACCCCTGAGGAAAACCATTGGAACTGGGTGCATCTTCCAAGGAAAATCCAACCAGGAAAACCTAGGGAAATTTCATGATTTTCCAAAGATTTCCAGGCCTAGGAATATCATTGGGAGACATAATGGATTATGGTGTGACAATGTTCAGGAAAATCATTGGTAAACGCAGTGTTTCTCCAGTGTTTTCCAGCAAGACAGTCAGTGGGAATATCTATGATTATCTGATGTTTGTCCAAAGATTTTTCAGGAGGGAAAACCATAGGAAATCATAATGTAGATCAGTGTAAAAATTGAAGGAATATCTACAGTTTTCCCAAAGTGTTCATCCATGGAAAACTGTGGGAGAATATAAAATTCACATGGAAGGTACACTGTAGGGGAATTCATGGTCTCCCCAGGGAATTATAACCTGGAAAATCCCATGGGAAATCTTAGATTTGATTATAATTTTCCTATGGCATTTCAATGATAGGAAACCTGGGGGAAACTTGGGGAAAACTTGGGGAAAATTTTTAGGAAATGCTTGGTTTTCCACTCTGGAAAATTATGGAGATTCCACCAGAACCATATAGAATCAACCAGAATCATGTAAAATCCACCAGGATCATGTAGATTCTCCATAATCTATGAGAATCTACCAGAATCCACCAGAATCATAGAGAGTCCACCAGAACCCACCAGAATCAGAGAGAATCCACTAGAACCTGCCAGACTCATGGAGATTCTACCGGAATCTGGAAGAATCTACCAGAATCAACCACAATCATGGAGGATTTGCCAGGAGCCACCAGAATCAGGGACAATTGACCAGGGTCCACCAGAATCTATGATCATCCAGGGGAATTTACCAGGATGATGGGGAATCCAGCAGAAGCATTGAAAATCCATTAGAAGTGGGAAGGATGATGGGGGATCAATGAGAATCCACCAGAATCAGGCCACATAGAAGGAGATGCAAGATATAGCTTTTGCATGCCTGTTGACGAAACAAGTGCCACATGAGTCCCCAATCCTGGGGCAATGTGGTGCACAAAGGAGGAGAAAAGTAGATTTCCGTGGATTTCGGTAGATTCTCAAGGACAATGGGAAAAATGCGAGATGTCAATGGATTTTGCATGCCTGCTGATGAAACAAGTGCCATGTGAGTCCCAGAGTGTGGGGCGATGTGGTGCACAAAGGAGGAGAAAAGGAGCTGCCCTGGGATTGGGGACTCACGTGGCACTTGTTTCATCAGCGGGCATGCAAAATCCATTGACATCTCGCATTTTCCCCATTGTCTTTGAGAATCTACCAAAATCCACCAAAATCTATGTTTCTCCTCCTTTGTGCGCCATGCCACCCCACACTTTGGGACTCATGTGGCACTTGTTTCGTCAGCAGGCATACAAAATCCATTGACATCTCGCATTTTTCCCATTGTCCTTGAGAATCTACCGAAATCCACGGAAATCTACTTTTCTCCTCCTTTGTGCACCACATTGCCCCAGGATTGGGGACTCATGTGGCACTTGCTTCGTCAACAGGCATGCAAAAGCTATATCTTGCATCTCCTTCTATGTGGCCTGATTCTGGTGGATTCTCATTGATCCCCCATCATCCTTCCCACTTCTAATGGATTTTCAATGCTTCTGCTGGATTCCCCATCATCCTGGTAAATTCCCCTGGATGATCATAGATTCTGGTGGACCCTGGTCAATTGTCCCTGATTCTGGTGGCTCCTGGCAAATCCTCCATGATTGTGGTTGATTCTGGTAGATTCTTCCAGATTCCGGTAGAATCTCCATGAGTCTGGCAGGTTCTAGTGGATTCTCTCTGATTCTGGTGGGTTCTGGTGGACTCTCTATGATTCTGGTGGATTCTGGTAGATTCTCATAGATTATGGAGAATCTACATGATCCTGGTGGATTTTACATGATTCTGGTTGATTCTATATGGTTCTGGTGGAATCTCCATAATTTTCCAGAGTGGAAAACCAAGCATTTCCTAAAAATTTTCCCCAAGTTTTCCCCAAGTTTCCCCCAGGTTTCCTATCATTGAAATGCCATAGGAAAATTATAATCAAATCTAAGATTTCCCATGGGATTTTCCAGGTTATAATTCCCTGGGGAGACCATGAATTCCCCTACAGTGTACCTTCCATGTGAATTTTATATTCTCCCACAGTTTTCCATGGATGAACACTTTGGGAAAACTGTAGATATTCCTTCAATTTTTACACTGATCTACATTATGATTTCCTATGGTTTTCCCTCCTGAAAAATCTTTGGACAAACATCAGATAATCATAGATATTCCCACTGACTGTCTTGCTGGAAAACACTGGAGAAACACTGCGTTTACCAATGATTTTCCTGAACATTGTCACACCATAATCCATTATGTCTCCCAATGATATTCCTAGGCCTGGAAATCTTTGGAAAATCATGAAATTTCCCTAGGTTTTCCTGGTTGGATTTTCCTTGGAAGATGCACCCAGTTCCAATGGTTTTCCTCAGGGTTTTCTGGGTTGGAAAATTTTGGCATGCCTCCAGTGAATGTGGCTGGCACAGAGTATGGGCAGTCAGTGGCAACCCCATTGCCACTGCCTCTCTGCCACTGTTGCAGTGGCGGTGGCTGAACTGGGTTCAGCTGCCACCAGTGTGACTCCCCCACCAGTACTTGCAGTGTTGGCTGCAAGTACTGGTGCCCTATACCGGCCACACCAATGTGGCTGATGCAGAGTAGGAATACACCAACCAACTAGTGCCCCAGCGTCAGGTCGTCATGAGTGTCACGTTCATGACGACCACAGTGTGACCGTCGACGGCTTGTGTCAAAGTCATCGACGGCGACGCTATCATCGTCACCGTCCCCCGTCACCGTTACCACACGGTGACGG